>JARJPP010000702.1:0-11686 GCA_030782485.1 Beauveria brongniartii
TAATCTAATAAACTTATTTATATTTTATTTTTAGTCTAATTTACTCTTAGGGTTCAGTAATTGAAAGCAAAGTCTAGTGTGTGGCTACTTGGCGAAGTGTTTGCATCTCGGCCATATTCCTAGAGGGGACTACGCATGGAAAGTTCCGTAGTCGCCTCGTGTTGGTAAGCGGGCATGTCGCCACAATGGAACAGAGCGGGACTACAACGCTATATTTTGGGTGAACTATAACAATCAGAAAGCTGCGGGATCCGGGCGACTCGGCTGCCATCCGAACCACGTGCTTGGTATGCAACCATGGTTGATTAGTACTCCGTACTAAGATCTCCTAAGCGAACGCCAAGATAAACTAGATTATGTGTTAGCGTCAAGTGCTCTATAATATTTTTATATATTATCGGTGGTGCTTGGTAATAACGATGTTATTATTTAAAAACTTGAATAATCAAATTTTAGGAGGTGTCTTAACTAGGATCCGCCGCCACAGCTGCCCCGTATGGTAGGTTAAGTTGCAGGAATATTGATAGCTACCGCGAGGCTCAATTTTACAATATCCGTCGGCATGTGTTTTGCACCTCGGACGATGGCTTCGCGTGACTGTGGACACACTTTCGGCAGGAAATTTATTCGTCTCGTCATTATCCTAGACTAGGCCGGCGTGGGCAGGTAGTAAAACTCTAGTCCAGAGGGGTCAGAGGCCAAGTCTGAGCAGGGCGTTTTTGACGAGGGCGGTGAGGATGCGTTGCACATACGCTGCAGGTCCTTTGCAGACGGTACAGATTGAGGCTGGCTGTTAATTGAGATAGCTACTGAATTCCACCTAAGCGCATCTGCCAAGGACCTGCAATTGAGCTGCATTATTCTGCCGCTCTTGGCTCCGCTTATGAGACTTGACCTCTGGCCCCTTTGGACTTGAAATTTACTGCCACCTCGCGGCGTTCTCAACTGCCCAGTTGGCTTGCTATCCTGCGCCGGTTTTCAACCGCCCTTTCAAGTAGATCCGTAAAGCAAGGCTCAAAAGTGTTCTCCAGCCATTTCCCCATGCTACTAGCGAGGCCTGCAGTTGGTAAATCCCCACGATGCTGTCCGTGTCGCCAATCTTCCAGTCCCTGTGGCGCACACGCTGCGACAAGTATTAGACCATACGACCGTATCAGTTGGGGTCTAGTAACTTACAATCTGCGTCCCCTCGTCCATTGCGAACATCAGGGTCCATGCACCGCTCGTCACCTGGATCACTGGCAGCGTTATGAGTTTCTCCTGCGGGCTGCCCGCCAGCGCCGTTCGAGTGCGCAGACGGCTCATCCCACACCGCCAGCCACACACCTAGCTGCACACTCGCGCCGTCCTGCACGCCCGACGTTGTCATAGTCTCGATCAATATCGGCGCGGGACGCTTCTGCAGTGGCATGTACCGGGTCTGGTTGATGGAGTCCCTCTCCTTGGGCTCTCCTAGAAGAAACGCGTCAATGAGCGCCCGAAGGGTGTCCGAGGGATGCAGGGCCACCACGTAGTCGACAATCTTATGGACCGACAACCAGATGGCGGCTACGGGCCGAGGCGCAGGTACGGCCGCTACGCCGCCGTGACCCGACGCGTGGCTGCTGCCAGTGGCACTGGAGACAGATGACGAGGACGGCGGCAGCAGCTGTTGGCCTGATGCTAGTAACGGGCGTAATTCTGGCATGATCTGTGCGACATGACGGGCTCGATCATAAGTCGGGGCATGTCTCTCGTTGCCAGCTCGAAGAGGGAGTGTGGAGAGATTATTCCAGCCTGATTCGAACCGGTCCTCATTAGATGCGTCGATAGATTCAGCCAGGATGCGGCGCAGCTCCTCCTGCCTTCGCCGGGCCGCCTCATGAGCTTCTATAGTGCCCTGACTTTCACTATCATCAGCCTACACGAAATCAAGGATTTCGTCGTCGCCTTGAAAATCCGCGAAGCACGGCCGGCAGCAGCCGAACCTTTCCCCGGGCCGCCGACAGCGCCTCAAACAGGCCTTGCGCGTCAGTCGGCAGGCGGTGCCTAGGATTGGCGTCTTGGTGAAGCGTACTGGCACCGCGAGGGCGAGCAGGCTCTCGATGTTCTGGAAGCGCTTCGATGGGGAGCTGCTACGGGACCGCGACGTCTCGTTCGACGGCTGTACTGCGGCGGGCCTGGTTACGAGCGCGGCCTGGAAGGTAGAGCCTGACCGTGTCGAGCTCCCTGAAGGGTGCACTGGTGTTTTATCGAGGTCGAGGGGTGCGATTTTGTCGTCGTCGTCGTCGTCGTCATTCTGACTCGTTCACGTGCGCTTTCTAGAACTCGGTGTGTTGATCATGGCGACGTCGTTGATCCAGGCCTGCACAACAAAACGATCCATGTGAAATGGGGTCTGTGTTGAACATGCAAGTGAAATGGTGATCGTCCTTCTTCAGTGCAAATCTAAGCGTTGCCTATGTATCACATGACAATACCGCTTATTACGCATGATTAGCCGAAAAATGTTCTTTCGCGGACAGGGCGATCGGTAGGGTTGTATGATGTGGCGGCGGCAATGGCGGCGGCGATGGCGGCGATGGAATTGACGTGTGTTGATGGAGGGAGACAAGGAGTATCGGAGGTCGTGCTGGCGGCGGGGAAAACAAACTGCTTAATTTAGCGGTCCTTTCTAACTTTAGTACTTATTAGGTATTTGTAGCTTCCTTATTGGTTTGGAAACATTAAGATCAGCAAGGCTAAAGGCCTTAAGAAATCGTCTATATTGGCACTAGAACAGCTTTTCAGAGCCATCCTAATTTGATGCATGATACAGCTCTAGCAGCAAAGGGTATTCGGAATCTACGATTAGCAAATGTGAAAGAAAAGTAAAAAAGATTTGATTGAGACGCTGATGAACGTTTGGGCGGTCTATCTTAGAAACGCGTGACGCCACACTAGACGTCGGAGAGGTCCGATTTCACCATCTACAGCTTCGACCTTTCCGCGCACACAATGCGCACCACATGCACGTTCCAATTGTCACAGTAGTGGACATACCAGAACGCAATGATAAAGTTAGGTCTGAGTGGCGAGTGGACAATGACTGTCGTTTCGCAAGCTCCTTTGCGACTTTAGGAACGGATAGCAAAAACAATGAGCCAGGGAACGGCGCAAGTTTTAAGAACGGGCCCGACGACAATCTTGGACAAGCCCTAGTTATCACAAATGGGAGGTTGAGTTACACGAGCCGTTCCCTGCTCTAATAAAGGCGTCAACAGAGACATGGAGATGGGAAATACTTCGATCTACAAGGTCGAATCGCTGTTCTTGTGCGCGAATAATGATCTGGACATTGTTGACGTAACCAAAATTGTTGGATGTTGCCGAGGTCTAGGCAGGGCGCGGGGCGGGGCGGCATCAACTGTTCAATCGTCAGCTCTCCGAAGACTATTAATTACTTCCTGGTACCTGCCACAGTTCAGACGTCCCTTCGTCTCCCTTATACTATTCCGTTCGCTATTGGAATTGAAATGGCCATAATTTCACGGCCACCTGTGCAGATCTCGCCATGGATAGGGCTTCCGCTCAGTATCTGGATGGTTGTCGTAGCTGCGATGACATTTACCAGGGTCCCATTTGGTGACGGGGTAGATTGGCCGGTGTTGACAAGCTTCCGCGATCCTAGAGTAGGTCAGGGTCAGTTGTGGCTATGCGTACAATTTGGAAAGCTAACTCTGCTCCATTACAGTCAAGCCTAAATATTCTCAACCATCGTTCTCAGACTACACCGGATTGGCTCTACAAAGGCGCGAAAGGCGCGGCAGCTATTTTATGGAGCATTTTGATCCCAATGCAGCACAGCGCATCTATTCGACGCCGTTGGCCCAAGTTTCACCGTCGCAGCGGGTACACTGTCATTCTGCTGTCGATTGACCTGGCGATAGCTGGGTACTATATGACAAGTCAAAGGCTGGTAACAACTCACAATGATTGGTATCACATCCATACTTTTTACAACGCCAAAATTCCGCTTCCGCTCCTCTGGTGGCCTACATTCGAGGTCGCCATTGTTATTCTCGGCCTTTTCTACTTTCTCAGCCTCTACAAACTCTACATCTCAATTCGGAGCAAGAAGATCGAGGCGCATCGAAGGTGGGCTGTCTTTCACAGCATGACGGGATATGCCATCGCGATTGAGCGACTGATTGCAAGCCTGGTACTTGGAATTGGCTGGGTTCTATACAGTTTGCCTGAACACGTGCAGAGTGGCTGGTTGCGACTGCCACGCGATATCAGCGGGAAACTTGAAGTAGAAGTGTCTGCTCTTGCTTGGACATTGACTGCTGCCGGCAGCGCTGTGGCTGTCTGGACATATGCAGAGTGGAGAAGAGCTGCCCTCTTCGGACCACTACGTGCTTTATCTGAAATCTCAGATAAAAAAGTTGACTAGAAGAATCTCCATCCTTTGTATAAGCCATCAGCCATCATTCCATGTACTAATGTGTATAAATGCGCTAGCTTGTCGTGATCTAAGAGACGCTACCTCCATACTCGCTTGATGGCCTGGTCTTGTATCTGGAGACTCCATCAACCATCAACAGCAACACCAGAAAAAACTTTCACGATACGTATCGTACCCTGTTGCGAAAGAACAAGGATCTTCTAAGGTACTTGCTCATTGTCCACCAGGTGGCCCACAGGTACCTCATCCTTAGTCAATCCCGCATACGGAGTACTAAGTCCACAACTATTTAGCAATCAGGGGTACGTTCTTCATGCAGGGAAGAGATCGACTAGATAGGTGCATACGTAGAGGCGGAGATTAGCGCTAATCGGTTGAAGGGAGAGAATATTCCGCACACCGTCGTCGTGAAGGTGCGGATCCACTAATCCAGCTTTAGCGTACATGACAGCGAATTCTGGCGTCATCAGCAAGCCCGCACGTGACTTCGTGCGAGTAACGCGTGAACAGAATGTCATCACCACACGGTCAGCTCACCAGTTGTTTTTACCAAAGGCAAACTACGCGCGCGCCGGAGACCGCGCATGTATAAATCGACCCCAGAGATGGCGCGCCAGAACACATTTACCGTCATTCCGCAGGTTCAGCGCTTCAATGCCGACAATGCGACCCCCGCGCGGCCCATGACGTCCAAACAAGTGCGCAATGCGTACAGGGCCGCCAGCAAGACTCCAACCATGACGCGCGCCGAGCGACTCAAGTGGGAGCGTGAAGAGCAGGACCGGATCAGTAAAGAGTTTGAAAAGGAAAAGGCGGCGGCGAAAGCGCGCGCGGCTAGGGAAAGGAAAAAGGAAAAGGAAATGCAGCAACGCGAGGAGAAGCGTCGAAACGGGTTGCCCTTGGTGAATGTTCGTCCCAGTCAGGATACTATTGCAAGATTTGTCCGCGGGAATGGCTCGAAGAAAAAGAGAGATGCGGAGGGGTTAGTGATGACAGCGGCGCGTGAGGCCCCGCTGGAGAGCTCGGCGGATCGAGACGTTGCGAATGTGGCAATTCTAGGAGTGAATCCTACAGAATTGGGGTCAATATTGGAGGCGGAAGATAATGAGGAAGAAAAGAAAACGTCACAAGATGTCCTAGGAAACGAATTGGCACGACCGAACAAAGAGCATGATCCTGCCGCATATAATATACCCGCCGAGCCCGATCAAATGACGATACATTCCAAGGAAGCGGCCATCGAGGAGACAGAAACACCGTTTGATGTACTTTCAGAGAATCATGATGTCGGTGTCAGTCGTGGAGAACCCATAGAACGAGCCACATTCGACTCAGCGCTTGAGGTAGTTCCCGCAGGTGAGGCGGGAGAGCTCTTTTATGCAAACCCACGTGGCTATAGAACGGAACGATCGGTCGAGTATCGTGTGGAGAGGGCAGCTGAGTTGATGACATCGCAAGACTTCCTTGATGAAGAGATCAACATGGACATGCTGGAAGAAATAGACGAGCTTCTCAGTGGAGTTAAGACACCCGCAGAGCCGCAGTCGGTGCGACTATATCCATGGGCAAGTCATACAACGGCGAACACATCCGCAAATGTCTTACAACACAAAGAGCTCCAAAATATAGCAGGATGTGGCTCAAAAATCGTTCAACAAGACAAGGGAAAATACCCCTCGCAGGGCAGGGTCGACATCCAATCATCGCCGTACCGGGCGCGACAGGCGGTACCACCGGCGGGTACGCAAGCTATTTTAATCAACTTGGATGAGTTTTTCCCAACATCTTCGCAGCAACTCCGCGAGCTTGAAGAGGAACAAGTGGACAGACAGCAGAAGGTCACGCTACAGGCGTCAGCACTTGATGTACAAGCTGGCACGACAGCCAACGGGAATACACAGCTCAGGCGTGATTCGAGTCCTGTACCAATCGCAAATGTAAAGTTGGAAATGGGGGCTCTCGAGCCTGACTTTGGCTCATTTCCCTCTACTGCGCACTTTTCGCTCTCGGACTTCTCCCTGGTTGCGCAACCACCGCGTCAAATAAGACGAATGCATGAATCAGCATCAAACGCATCTACCCAGCTAGGCTCCGTGCCAGAGCCGGCTGCTTCTCCTCCTTCACCACAGCTGCGACCCTCCCGCTTCTTCACGTCCTCCAGCTCCCGTGACCAGATGTCGCTCGCTTTGCAGCGCAGCCGGCGTTCCGCCGCCCTCGAAAAGATTCAGGAAAAGGAGCGCCAGCGACAGGAAGCAGGGCTCCTGATGCAACGGAGCACCTGCAATGACGAAGCCCAGCGACAGCCAGCGTCCCCGGTACGGTCGCGCAATGAATTGGATCAGCACAAGACCCCACCAGGTAGCAGAGTGGCTGCGGTGCACCAGGCGGACAAGGAAAATGTGCAACCAGAAATGCAATGCTCCCAGGAGACAGAGTATGGTGGAGACTGGGTAGAGAATGCGGCATGGGATCTGGCGCTTTGCTAGGTTAAACTGAGGAGCAGAGATGCACTAGACTAACGATTTCACGATGTGACACAGGTGCAACTTGTTCATCAAGAGCGAACGTATTTTATGCAATAAGTGATATATGAGGCTGAAGAAGATAGAGACGCTCATGTTATCCATATGGACCTCCAACGCCATTCGTTATCCGTTATCCATTTCCGCATCCTATACTTGTGCCGCTTCCTTCCATGTAAATAAAGCAAAAGCTGTAGGCGTTGCCAGGAAACAGGCCAGAGTCTAGTTTAAACAAAAAAGTATCATCATGATCGTCGTGAAAGATGGCGGGTGGCACGGCACGGCTACAGGAAAATGCCCACCCACTCCGTCTTGTTGGCCACTTTGGAGTCGCAGCCTTCGACTGCGCAGCGCAGATCGTGCGGTGCCTGCTGAGGCAGCTTTCCTAATGGTCCGGCAAATCCAACACCATCTGGATTGGCCTTTGTTGGTCGGCGGTTTTCGAAGCATTCCGCACAGTAAACCTATAAGTGAGTTAGCAGCTGCGCTGGGAGGAGAGGGGGATGGAAGATGGGATGATGAGATAGGGGGGAAGGACTTACGTGTCCGCACTTCTTGATAGCCCAGAAATGGTGATCACCAGCGATACGTTTGCGCTTCTTGGCACCTGTTGCGGTGGTATGCAAAGTGCCGCCGGTCGGGTCGTAGGCAAGCTCCGAATCGCAGGCCGGGCAGACAACGACGCGCTCCTCCGCATCATCGCCAGGGTCGATGACGGTATCACGCGTGAAACCTGGTCTGGCCGGCGGCAGAGCAGGCATCTCGCGCGGGGGACTGGGCTGCTGCGGCTGCCTATGGGCGTACAAGCGCGCGGGAAGCCCGGTCGGCAAGGGGAGAGACGGCGGCTGACTGGTGAGGAAGTCGGCGCTGAGAATGTCGGCGAGCGTGCGGCCAAAGCCCCGGGCAAATGACGACGCGAAGCCATAGCGAATAGCTTGGCGTGGATTCAAGAACTCAAAATCCACGAGATGGTCGCTGCCGCCAGTGCTGTCAGGATGCTGTGGTATCATGGGACGCTGGTGATTACGATTGCTGCGACGGGGCGGCTCGTTATTGTTCGTGGTGTTGGCAGTATCATCATCGCCAGTAAGATCGATGAAACTGGTTTCCGAGGCAAGCATGATGCTTTCACTGCGGGAGAGCCGTGGTGGCGAGAGCCGTTGTGAGTTCGTACGGCGAGGATGGCGGTGGGTGCGAATTGGTGGAAGCCGTGCGGTTGCCTCTCCAGTAATGGCTGTCCGCGGCAGCCGCACCCCAATCGGCGAGTCAGGCTCTTCTGTGAGATCAATAACGGCATCATTCTGCTGGGGCACCTGTGGAGGAGGCCGTGACGTTGCGTGCTGTTGTTGCCTCCTGCGCACGGCACCCATCGACGAGGGCCGGCTGCCAGGCAGCGGAAGGGTGAGCGGCGGCGTGGAGACGGCGCTAGCGGGCCTACTCGGCCTCGCTGAGACGATTTCGACCAGATCGTCTTCATCATCGCTCAGTGTCTCGAAGCCGCTGTGCTCGGGGGTCGTCATGATTTCGTGTAGCAGTGTCACGATGTCGTCGCGGGCGCGGGCGCTTCTGCGTGGGCGTCGACGAATGGGCGAGCCGTGGGCGCGTGTGTCCGAGTGCGAAGGGGAAGTTGTGAAGGTCGGGCGATACCGAGTCTAACGGAAAGCCTCTGCCAGGCATCGGCTGCGGCGGGGTGTTTTGAGACGTGAGCCTAGGGAACGTGGCAAGGCAGCAAGGGCGGCTGAGGTCGGGCGGGAACTCCGTTCGTGGTTACCGGGTTTCGTGGTGGACCATACCTCGCTCTTTCGGAAGCGTCTGAGGTCGGTTGAAATCTTTGGCTTTGCGGAAAATCAATTTCTTGAGTTTGGTTTATCCGAAAGTGCAATTTCCGAGCCGGCACGGCTTTAGGAGAGGTCAGATCTGATGTGTGGCGAGGAAAGACATGGTGATGTCTTTGGTCTGGATGGTGGGGTCGGATTTGATTGTGGGTCGCAAGCGCTTATTTCAGACTCAGTGGCCAGGTGTTTACCCAACCAACGTGTTGTGAGAGGTGAAAATCATTCCAACAAGCAGTAGTCAGCGTGGACAGATTCAGAATTAGATTCTATCTACTAAGTGATCGTACTCTGGCGAGTCTGCAGGTAAAGCTTCTCACTTTTAAAAATAATGCAGTGGGTGAATCCAATAAATATCTCGGCGCTTTTGTTTGGTCGCCTATCATTCGGTTGTAACTACCTTAAGGCGGCTACCAGCCTCCGACACTCAAGTAACCAGCCTAGGCTGTAATTTGTCACGGGGTCAATGGCAGTGCTAAACTTCGTTAGTCACTGGCACGGTGACTTAACCTTGCGTTCTCTTACCATGTTGTGCTAAATCAGCTCCCTGTTCCCGCCAGCGTTACTTATTGGCTAGATTTGCTGGGGTGCTGCTAGTGGTGTTATGGCTTGCGGCCTCAACAGCAAAGCAGTCGCTGCTCTTCTTCTGTAAGGACTAATTTTATGTATTGCATTTCTATTAATAACAACGCCCAGATAGTTCATTCCTCGTCTCACTGTACACTTATTAGTTTGTGCGTCAAACTCAGCTGTGGTTTCTAACCGGAGAGCAAGTGCAAACCGAGACTTTACAGGGGCCAGAATCTGGAGACTCGCGGTCGCACATCTCAGGAGTAACACATTCGCCATCTAAGCTGGCTAGGCAAATGCGGAAAGGGTTTCCGAAATAATCTTCGGCGTCTCATGTAGAAGACGACCTTCTGCGTTCAGCGATGCGCTTGACCGCAGTTTTACGTACGTTTCGCAGTGATCAAACTTGGTAGGCCACGATTGAGCGATTGGAACAATTCAACCCAGCTTCAAAGGACAGCCCCTCGTGAAGGAACAGATGGGGTTTCCGTGATACAAAAACCCAGAGGCTCAAGTAGCGCGTCCAACTCTCATCGAGATTCCAGCCTGGTGGCTCAACTTAACCAGAGGTAGTTGACAAAGTTGAATTGTAGCCAACAGCTATATCAGCCATAGTTAGGATCCCAGTCAATGCTCGTACTGAGATTGATGCCTAGCCTTTCACCAGTTGGCGTGACAGTACGGGTATCTCTAAACAGCGATTCGCCCAGAGGAGCTGTACATCTCTCAATTCACAAAGCATCAGGCAGCTTCGCTTTATTCATAAGCATCTAATTATTTATTTTTTATCTATTTTATGTATTCATTTATTTTTTAGTTTTAGTTTTATAATTCCCAGACTTTCGTAAATTTCGGTGATTGAGGCACTAACGAGTGCTTGAAACTGTCAGGTGTTGGCTACTCAAGGTAATCCTCCAAAGACAGAAGCCACAGCAGTCGAGGGCCAAAGCCATCAGCAACTGGAAGCTGTAGTTACCTACACCGGCCTGGCCCTGTCGGCAAATAGTACCACCAACTTACCAGCACCCAAAATACGCACGTACTGGACTTCTTTCCTGCTAATACGAGTACTCCCTGATTCATCCGTAAATCTACACACTAGCTCGATTAATTACAGTAAAGAAACCCCACGAGGAGGCTTTGTATTCGATAGTGTCCCCATAATGTGCAGTGTTTTAATCGAACGCTACATAACACTGCTACAAGTTATTTAATCCTCAGGAAAGTCCTTTGGCTCATAGGGAAGGGACAGCGCAATAACCGCGATCAATCCCAGGAGACCAAAAACGACCCAGAGCGGGACAGAAGTCTTCAAATCACCAAATGTTGCAATGAATGGTGCAGCCAAGAACGCTAACCTGCCACAGGCAAAGGCTAGCCCGCAGCCAGTGGCTCTCGAAGCAGTAGGCATCACCTCAGGTGTATAACTGCCAGAGTCAGCGACATAGATTCATCTCTTGTAGTTTCAGGACACTCACGAAAACACCATTGCGTAGCATGTAGTTTGCCAGAAGCTAACCATGCTAGAGAAGGCTATATTGGCGCCCGCTGTTCGGACAGAGGTAAAACCGCCGCAGAATGCCGCAGCGCAGGCCGCTGTAATTACTACACCCCGCCTTCTTCCTATCTATTATTCCTATTACCGGTACCTAGTTCTGACGTTTTTTTACTAGTAGTTTTTACCTTATAAAAAAATAGTAAGGGTATCTTAATAAAATTTAAGAGGGTATAATTCTATCCGTAATTATAAATAGAGGGTTCCTATAGTTCTATTTATAGTCCTACCGTTTTTTAAAGTGGGTTAAAAAAAAGGGTAGGTAAGGTCTATTTATCTTTATATATAGTAATAGAGGGTTCCTATATCCTTATTTATTTTAAAGCGTATATCTTTATTAGACTCTTCCTTATCCTCCTTATTATACTTATTAGTAGGGGCGTAGGTAGTAGCGCTAGTAGTAGGCGTAGCGTTACTATTAAAGCTAATATTAATAAGAAGGTCCTTAATATCTTTATTTTTAAGAGTAGTACTACTAATAGAGCTAATATTAATAAGAAGATTATTAATATAATTACCCTTAAGAAATACTATTATTAGTAAAGATATAGGCTATATAGGAGGAAGTAAGCTTAAAGGTAAATATTATAATAGTTAGTAATTATAATATATAGTTAAATATAACTATTATATAAAAGTAAAAGGTAAGACTAAATAGAGGATTTTATAATAGTAAATAGAGTATTCTTTAACTATAGATAGAGGATTTTATAGTAGTAAATAGAGTATTCTTTAACTATAGATAGAGGATTTTATAGTAGTAAATAGAGTATTCTTTAAC
>JARJPP010000704.1:0-12031 GCA_030782485.1 Beauveria brongniartii
ATAAAGGCTAGGCGTTATATATTTTTTAAAGATACTTATAATTTATATATAATTTACCTATAAATAAATATACCTTTAAAAATCTACTAGTGCTACTTATAAATCATCTATACGAATAGTAAAATAGTTCTATACGAATAGCAATACTCTTCTCCTTCACTATCAAAGGATAGGTGGTGGGGTAGCCAGGATGACGTGGTGCGCCCAACTGTTGAACTGGTTATGATCGCAAGCCAGCAACCAGCTAACAGAGGAAAATCGAAGAATGCAAGAAGTAATCAACAATCAACAATCATAATCACTAATGAAGCCGGTTCTACTAACTAAATACTATGGCAAGTTTCACATAAAATATTTTCGCAAGCCCTGCTAAGGGGCATTTATGCTGAATTGCCTGCCTACTCGACAGTATCGACATCCTCGGTACCCAAGCCGCAGCAATCTCAATCCCCCCCATCTCACTACCTACTACCTAGGTACTCACCAGCCATCCCCGCCTTGCGCAAAAGCCTCCAAACAGTAATCACCAGGCATACAAGGCCAAGCGTATTCACTCATCGACTTCGCCCTTCACTTTACTGAACTTATTAGCGCGGTGCCCGACCGCTTTTCCCTCCAAGCCACTGGCCCCCTGCAACAACTTTCACATGGTCCCTGGCCGCTTCATCACTGGCTGCCCTACCGCCCTCGACAACTTACCCAAACTACAAACAGCAACAGGTCTCGTGCTTTCTGCAAACTACAAATGTTCTGACCACCTGCGAGAATTCTATCGTCCAGCCAGAACGCGCCTTGATCTGCCTCTTGACTCGCATTTCTCTACTTGCAGATTGTCATTACATACTTACCTACAACCGACCCTCGAGTCTGACTTGATTTTGCCTTCTCTTGGCTCCGAAATTTCGCTTCCCCTCGGCGCCCCTCTCCTGAATCGCCTCGACCTCTCACTCACCCTCTGCTGTTCTTGCCTTCGCCCAAGCCATGGCTCCCGCCGCCGTCAGCCCTAGCCCTGGCCATATGCGCTTCATCCCTTTCACCTACGACCCCGCCGATTCCCAGGCCTCCGCCCTCAAGCTCATCCACGCCATTGCGCCGCACTGGGCCAATGACGATCATGTCGAATTTGTCCGCTTCACAGACGGCATCACAAACACCCTTCTCAAGGCCGTCAACCGCCGTCCAGGCCTGTCCCATGCTGATATCGATCGCGAGGCCATACTCCTCCGCGCCTACGGCAACGGCACCGACATTCTGATTGACCGCGAGCGTGAGGCCGCCAACCACGAGCTGCTCATGAAGTACAACCTCGCCCCCGCTCTTCTTGCCCGTTTTGCCAACGGCATGCTTTACCGCTTCATCCCCGGAAGCGTCGCTCAACCCAAGGATCTGCCCGATCGCGTTCTCAGTAAAGCCATTGCACGTCGTCTGGCGCAATGGCACGCCACAGTTCCTTGCCTGCCCGACATTAGGAACCCTGCCACCAGCATCGAATTGACTGGCAACTCTAACAAAGCCAAAATAGCCAATGCCGCCCCGGGAAAGCCTACTCCCAATTTGTGGTCGACAATCCAGAAATGGATACTTGCCCTGCCCGTCGACACTGACGCCGAGCGCGAGCGCCAGAGCAAGCTGCAAAAAGAGCTGCAGCTTCTCGTCCAGCAACTCAGCCAACGCCCAGGATTTGGGCAGAATGGTGTAGGTGTTGCCCGTTTTGCCGTGTGCATTGTGATGACTAACTTTGGCATAGCTTGTTTTTGCGCACTGCGATCTGTTGAGCGCCAATGTCATCATACACAACGACGATAATAAGCCTTTCTCCGTCAGTTTCATTGACTACGAATACGGCACGCCATCTCCCGCCGCTTTTGATATTGCCAACCACTTCGCCGAATGGGCCGGTTATGACTGTGACTACGCTGCAATTCCTAAACGCAACCAGCGTCTTGCCTTTGTGCGTGAATACATCGAGACCTACGCTCAGCTTTCAGGCGCAGGTGAAAATTTCAAAATTGAGCGTGAGACGGCCAAGATGATGCAGGATGTCGACGACTTCCGCGGTGTCCCGGGCTTCTACTGGGGTATTTGGTCCTCGATCCAGGCCACTATATCCAAGATCGATTTCGACTATGCCTCCTACGCAGAGTTACGTCTAGGTGAATACTGGGCATGCAAGTACGAGCAAGACGGCTCGCGCGGGGCTTCAGGCAAGGCTATGCCTTTGCGCGAGATGGCGTGGGCAAGCGAGTAAAGGTTAAAGAATCTGTCAAGTCGACAGCAGCAAACAGAATAACATACATATGAGCTTCCTTTACTATAAGCCTTTCTTCTACGGTACACGGTTGCGGCTACTCACTACCAGCATACATTCATTTGCTCCGGCGACGCCTGCCAATCACACCAAGCAGGGCACCACCTCGCTACTGGATGGGGAGTCTTTTCCCTTCATCGCAGTATCGGCGGCCTTACTCCTTTTGCTTTAACTTGTGACGTGCTTGCATGGTCCGAGAGGAGGTTGGCCCCAACAGCGTTCGTTGGCCACGCTCATTTTTCACATGTCTCCGCCAACAGGGCGCAACGGCGTACGTTTATGTATACATTAGGCGGATTAGATTCATCTTATGGGATCACGACGGCACATGTGGGAGTCGGGAGAGGGGAGTTCATATTAAACATGACAAGAACATAAGATACTCTCGCAGATGAAATTCACACAACAGGGACTAAACGGAGAGAATAATGAATTATTTTGAAGTATGGACGCCACACAAAGGTCAAGCTTTACATTGACGATTGCTTTATACTCAAGATTGCCCTTCACTTTTCATTCAACTATTTTGCGGCTACCAAGACTTAAACAAGGCATATTTGTCTTGGGGTCTCGCACAGATGCTAGAGTCAAGCGCGGCACCGCCAATCTGCCCGAAATGACGAACGAGGGATCGATGGATGATGAATGAATGCATCCACTGTCGTCGTCCAAATATGGGAGCCGATGCTTACATGGCAAAGGCGAGAATGAGTCATGGTTTGTCCACGCAACTTGGACTGTCCGCTTCTCATTCATCACTATAATACCAGGAAGACAGACTCCTCTCCTAAATGATTCGTCGCGGGCGACACACCGAAGGGTGAGGTAGCCTAATAGAATCTCTGCCCTGAAAGTAACAACATCAATCATTTGGGCGTCATACTGTAAATGATCCTGATAGTATCCGTAGTCTTATGCGTAATTCCACACCGTTTTAGAAAGAATTCCTAGCTTGTTTCCAGATTGCTGCCTGCTGGGTGATGAAACGTAAGAGACGGCTGGCAAGGAGGGGGATGGCCCCTGCGCACCCAGGCACCAGACATGAGGTACCCCACTGTGCCCACCTACCTGTGATCTTATTCGTACGAGGGTACGGATACAGGTGTGCCATAACTCAGCCAAGCCTCCTTGCCTCCTTACCACTGCTTTTACCTCCCATCATCTCATGTAATATTCTCTCTACAATTTCGGGTTTCCTCATTTGGGCCCTGATTCTCGGTTACGAAAACAGCGAATATAACAGCCAACGAAGATACTATGAAGAAGTTTGGTTTCGGAAAGAAAGGCGGCGACGATGGTGATGACGCCAGTCGCAATGCTCTCTTTGGCGGTCGCAAAAAAGGGTCGGCCGGAGCTGCCCCATCCGACAATCCGTACGCACAGCAAGGCGCCCAGGGCGCCACCGATCCGTACGCTGATTCCGCAAAGTATGCGAACGTAACACCCTACCAACAAGCCCGCTCCCAAATAAGGGCTGGTGTACCAGGTGGTGCGCCTGCCATTGGACAACAGGATCTTTCAGGCCGTGCTGGCGGCCACGGGGGATACAGCTCCGAAAAGTACGGGTCTGGAGGTGGTTATGGCTCAAGCAGATACGAAAACAATGTCATAGCAGACCGACATAGCGCTTCCACTGCCGGTGCTAGAGGGCCCGGCGGTTATGGTGGCTTCGGACGAAACGTCCAAGATGAGCAAGACAGCAACAGAGACGCTCTTCTTGATGGTGCCCAGGAAAGATATACCCAGAGACAGCAAGCAGCCGCGACTAGCCCCAGCTATGGACAGAGTGGCGGATCTACTGCGGCGCAAGATAGTTATGGAGGGTACGGTGATCAGCGAGAACTGACAGCAGAAGAACAAGACGAAGCCGAAACGCAAGCGATCCTTGCTGAAAAACGCCAACTACAGCAAGAGAGCTCCTCATCAGTCACGCGCTCTGTCCAGATGGCCAGACAAGCCAATGAAGTTGGCCGTGCTACACTCGCGCGCCTCGGGGCCCAGGGCGAACGACTGCACAACACTGAAAAGAACCTGGATCTTGCTGCGAACCAGAACAAGATTGCACAAGATAGAGCTGCGGAACTGAAAACTCTAAACAGAAGCATGTTTGCCGTTCACGTCTCCAACCCGTTCACATCGAAACAGCGCCAGCAAAAGGCGGACGATGAAGTCATGAACCGTCATCGATCCGAACGTGAACAAAGAGAGGCCACGCGACGCGAGGGCTTCTCTGCTAATCAGCGCATGGAGTCCAACTTTCACGATATCAGTGCCATCGGTGGCGCAAGATCCCAGCAGCGTACCAAGAAAGACTATGGCAAATTCAATCTGGAAGACGAAGAGGGCGCTGATGAGCTCGAGGACCAGATTGACGATGGTATCAACGAGCTCGAGGGGCAGGTCTCCATGATGAACATGGTCGGGCGTGCTATTGGGAAGGAGGTAGACTCGCAGAACAAACAAATCGACAGAATTATGACAAAGGTCAGTTACTTGGGCACAACCTTGATTCCTTACTAATTTTCGGCTCCAGAGCGATGCTGTAGACGATGCTACTCGCATGAACCGTGAGAGATTAGCCCGCATCAAATGAGTGACGGCGCTCCCAGCTATAGTATATCCCATTGGTATATTTCCAAGCGCGGCATTGGTTGCCTAGTTTGATATCCGATTTCGTATTACTTTTTCACAGATGATGAACTACTGTCGTTGCGAACTCTATGCAGTTGCAGATTTGGTCTGGTATAAATACAAAATTTGCATATTCCTTATCTCAATGCATGAATGCTCTCCTGGGTGAATGTCTCGAGCTTATTTCGAGCGAGCTCAACAGCATACGCAAGGCTAAGCCATACCAGCTACAGCACCAGCAAGATTGAAAAGTGTTACAGTTTTAACAAGGCCCTGCGTTATAAAAATAAAAGAAACAAAAGTGGCAAAAAAAAATTGAAACTTTCCTGGTTGCGGCCTTCTATCCATTGAGCTCCCTTGACTCGTATTTGTGTTAATTATGTCACATCACCTATGTCTTTTGCTCCACAAGTCGTAATACCCACAAAAAATTACAGACATCAACCAAAGCCAGGCACAGGCATGAAATCACAGACTTTGGTCCGTTTCCTGATTTTCGACAGCCGTTATTATGACCTCTGCGGAAGGCGGCAGCCGACCTGCCAAAAAGCGAAAGATTCAAAAGGGTATAAATACAATCACCTTTGGCGGCAAGACGATCTCCTTAGACGGATACTTGTCTCCATCACAATCAACATCTGCGAAGCCTATTACCAAGCCCGACGTCACAAATGATAAGATAAACGCGACGAATCAGCGTAATGCAAAAATTGAAGAAGTTCAGGACAAATTGAATGCGAATATTGAACCCCGAGACCGAAAATCAAATCATCGAGAACGCAGCGATGTGAGCGGAGGACTACTTCAAGTCAGGAAAGCTCTTCCCATCTGGCGGCATAGGGCAGATATCCAGAAACCTCTACGCGGACCAAAAAACAATGTCCTCGTTTTGGTCAGTGAGACTGGTTCTGGTAAAAGCACCCAAGTGCCTCAGTTTCTGGCCGATGAGCCCTGGTGCAAGCGCCAAAAAGTCAAACTGGCAGGCTCCTCCTCCGAAGTTTATGTTGGTGGCATGGTCGCCATCACACAGCCAAGACGAGTCGCTGCTACAACTCTGGCACATCGCGTGGCCCAAGAAGCAGGAACGCCACTGGGAAAGGGAAGAAAAGCTGGCAAAGTTGGATACTCTGTCCGATTCGATCACCAAGTACCCAAAGACGCCAAGATCAAATTTCTCACTGAGGGAACACTACTTCAAGAACTTCTGCGCGATCCATATCTGAGACAATATAGTGCTGTCATTGTTGATGAGATTCACGAACGCAGTTTAGATGCCGATCTTTTGGTTGGCTTCCTGAAGCAAATATTGATTGCAGGCCCAAAGCACCGTGGCGGGGTCCCCCTCAAAGTAGTCATCATGAGTGCTACCGCCAATGTCGAAGCTATCAAAGAATTTTTTGATGATGAGGAAATCTTGCAGCACAACCACAGAGATGCTGCTGTTTTACGCATCGAGGGCCGGCAATTTCCTGTAGCGGTTCAGCATGAATCCCGACCCGTTACCGATTTGCAAGACGCACTTTTGAAACGAATTCTCAAAATACATACGGAGGAGCCGCTCCCTGGAGATATTCTGGCATTTTTGACAGGACAAGAGGAGATCAGAGTAGCCCAGAAGGTGATCGAGGAATACTCCACCAGCTTGGCATCGAATGTGCCAAAACTTAAAGCTGTACCGCTTTACGGCCAGTTGTCGATTGAAGCACAGAGCGAGGCTTTCGTTCCTTTGAAAAGAAGTTTTACACGAAAAGTCGTGCTCGCAACGAATATCGCAGAAACTTCGGTCACGGTCCCAGGTGTTCGGTATGTGGTGGACGGTGGCAAAGCCAAGATCAAGCAGTTTCGCCCAAGACTGGGTATGGAGTCGCTGCTCGCTAAGCCCATTTCCAAATCGTCGGCAATACAAAGAACAGGCCGTGCAGGTCGTGAAGGGCCCGGAAAATGCTACCGCCTCTACACAGAGCCGAGCTTCAATTCATTGCTGTTGGCTGATCTTCCAGAAATTCTGCGCAATGATGCTCTCAATGCAATTCTCATGATGAAGGCTCGCGGGATTCGGGATGTGCTATCTTTTCCCCTCATGGATGCTCCCGAAACCGAAGCAATCGAGCGTGCGCTAGTGCATCTTCACTTTCTCGGGGCCTTAAACGACGATGGGAGTATTACTAGTGCTGGAGAGACTATGGCAAAGTTTCCCCTCGCCGCACCTCTGAGCGCGGTTCTTCTTGCTTCTGCCAAACCAGAATACGACTGCGTACTGGAAGTGATCGATATTATTTCTTGCATCACCGCCGGTGAGGATATTTTCCTGGCTGTGCATTTGGAAGAAGGTCAGGAAGCGATCGAAGAATCTCGAAAGCAACTTCAACGACGCGAAGGAGATATCATTACATATCTCACCGCTATGCAGCAATACACAGCCGAAGATGCCGACCGAAATGAGTGGTGTCAGAAGCGAAAGCTCAATATACGCACGATGAAGCAGGCTCTGAACATTCGAAGACAGCTCCGTGGCATGTGCTTGAAGGAGAAGCTGCTCAAGGAGACGCCTCCGGGCGACCCGCAGCCGTTCGCTCCAGTTCCCCCCCAGCGTGCTGAAGCGTTGCTCAAGTGCTTTCTCCGTGGGTTCGCAATGAAGACGGCTATGCTAGCGCCAGATGCCAGCTATGTGACTTGCCAGGGTAAGCATGTCGTGGCAATCCACCCGGCAAGCGTACTGCACGGGCGAAAGGTGGAAGCCATCATGTTCCTTGAGCATGTGTACACCAATAAAAACTACGCGAAGAAAGTCAGCGCAATTCAAGCCACATGGGTTGTTGAGGCACTGGAATGCAGATAAGGGAATTGAGAACGAGGAAGATAGGCAAGTCTAGTTCAGTAGTTGATATCCAAGAGTCGTCTCAGCCCAATTGAATCATCTGCTTTCCCTACCTACTCGCCCTTGCGATGCTTCTCTATGGATTGCATTAGGTCGTAGAGCTGATAGACTTGCTCATCGCTCAATTTTGCCAACTTGCCCTCATCAATCTTGTCACCAATCCAAGCGTCTCCCTCGATCTTTTGCGCATACATTTGCCACTCCGTCAAGAAACCAATCTTTAAAACAATCGTCAACATACCCCATGTACCAGGCCGCGAGCATGCCAACTTACCAGATGCGCTGGATTGTCAACTTTTCGGTGTGCCCGAAACTCGGCCCTGATGTACTCATCGCCTAGAACGCGCATCTCTGCTGGAAGAAACCTGCGATGTGCGCGCAGTAGGCGTCGGTATAATGGAATCGGTGGCAGCAAGGCCATAGGATTAGGGCGAAACCCCTTATGCGTGGACGCGGCTTTGGCGAGCCTGGCCAATGACAGATGCATGGTAATAATTGCTAACTGCTCTATTCAATGGGAATATGGCATAGATGAACGGATAGACGGGAGGCGATGCAATACGAGAACATGCAACCTGCAGCGCGAGCGAGTCGTAGAAGCCGTAGAATCGCAGGGTTTTGATTAATTCACAGATACCGGGCGTCGTTAAAGTCGAGTCAGAGATGACGTTTGCATGGACAAGTATCGAGAGAAGCCTTGCCAGCCGGTGGAACCCAGCTAGGCAACTAGGCAATATCATGCAGCGGCTCCAGCCCGAGTTTTCGGCCCCACAGCAGAACCGCAATCTCAGGCATTTTTTAAGGCACTTGAATGTCTTGACATTTCCAGTACGTCCATATTGGGAGGAGAATCTCCGAAACCTGTGAGAGAATACGGCATGGCTTTCTCATTTGGCTTTGCTGGAGACGATATAGAAGCCTCCAACGATGCTGAGACCCAGCAGCCCGCTGCTCCCACCATCACACGTGCGCAAGCCGGCGCATTCCCTATCGCGGGCAAGCCTCAACTAACTGCCACACGCCATGACCTCTCCCAGATGCTTGCTATGATGCCTTCGAAAATTGCATACAGCTTGTTGGACGTGACTCTTGACGACGGATGTGTCGTGCAGCTGCCCCGTCGCGAACTCTGGGATGTGCGGGTGCAGCTCATGGCAGAGGAAGAGGAAGAGAAGAACGCAGAGCATGGCGTCAACGCGGATGGTTTCGGCCTGGGCACACATGATGTCAAGACAGGGGTATACGAAGGAGGATTCAAGAGCTGGGAGAGTAGTGTGGACTTGGTCAAGGTGCTGGCTGCGCAGGGTAAAGTCTCTGCTGCCGAGCAGCTGCCCATGAGAATTATAGAGGTACGTCGTATTAGCCAAGAGGTCAATTTCTTCTCACACACCCTGAACTTTCCTACGATCATATGGTGGAATAGATCTGACATATCCTCAGCTTGGCTGTGGAACCGCATTGCCATCCATATCCCTCTTTCAATGGACATTAGAAGCCGCCATGTCAAGCGGCGCCACAGCGCGCCAACCAACATCCTTCACCGTAGCAGACTACAATCCTACAGTATTACAGCTTGTCACATTGCCCAACTTCATTCTCGCATGGGCCCTTTCTTGCCGTGAGCACACACCTGCTCTGATCAATGCCTTCTCCCTCGACGATGAGCTCGAGCTGCTCCCAGAAGTCGTTGCGGCGTTCCAGTCGCACCTTGTCGCCAATCGAATTTCTCTCACATTCATCTCCGGCGCGTGGTCCCCCAGATTCGTCGAGCTCGTGTACAACGGCATCCCCAATGATGCGACAGACTCTGGCGCAGCCGCCGCCACACTACTACTCGGGGCAGAAACAATCTACTCGCCGTTTGCGCTTCAGGCATTTACGGAAGCCACATTCTGTATACTGCAACGAGAAGGCGCAATATATAGCACCTCGCCAGCAGTGGCTCTGGTGGCGGCTAAGAAACTGTACTTCGGTGTTGGAGGCTCCCTAGATGACTTTGTGGATCAAGCTCGCGGTCGCGGAGGCGATGTCACAGTGTTGCGCGAGGAAACAGACGGTGTGCGACGCGGTGTAGTCAAGTGCACTTTACAAGTCAGAGCATGACCTCTCCAGACGATAAATACCAGGAGGGGCTTTGCTGGCAAAGGGTATCAAATTGAAGATGATTGAACGCCATGCTAGAAGGCATGGTGGGTATCTTGGTAAAAATAACAACGCCGGATATCTGATTTCCAATCAATATCGTGATTCACATCCTCAAGACCAATCATTTCACTTTCTTTTGCAGCTTTTCTGAGCATACAGGGCAATACCAAGTACCATTTGGCTCGCTCTTGAGGCCCACACAGGACCAATGGAACCACTCGTACGGACAATTGTCGTTGTCGCACGCAACCATGTCACCGTAGCTAACATTGTGGCACAAGCAGTACTTCTTGTCATCACCACCTTCCTCTTCTTCTTCCTCGTCATCTTCATCGGCATCGCGGATCGCTTCGTCACCGTCGCCGTCCTGGTCATCAGCCACAGATCCGGAACGACGAGCGGCATCATTCCCGCTACCGCTCTCAGCCTCCGACAGGTCGCTGTCTGCCGTGGAGACTGGCGAGTTCCTGGCAGAGGCCTTCTTGACGCGAGACAACTTCGATTTATGTGGAGGCTTCTTGCGATTCGGCGCAGCCGGTGTGCCTCGCCGACTGCCTGGCCCATTTCCTAACTTGGTGGTTGTGGCCCTCGGGCCGGCACTACCAGCTCTCATAGCTACATTAGAGCCACTTGCAGTACTACTCTTCGGCGTTCCCGGGCCCAGAGACGAATGTCGCGCAAGACCGCTCGATGTAGTTGGCGCAGTACCTGTTCCGGGGGCTGCCCTGGGCCCTCGCTTGGTGGCTGGTCCCGCAGAACTTTCCCTGTGTCGATTCATTATCATGCTCGCAGCTGGGGTTGCCGGCGCCGAAGCTGCATGTGATTGCTTAGGTTGTTGTTGCTGCTGCTGCTGTGGTGGGTGGGCTAAACGAATATGTGGATGTGTGGGTAATCGAGCCAACGCTGGATTGGGGCCGATATTGATAGGAGCGAGTGTCGGACCGGCTGTCATGCTTGAGGGGTTGCTGGTGCGGATGGAAGGCGCCGCAATGTTGGCTGCACTGGGACGCAATAGAGAGGGGACCTCATCGGGGTCGCTGAAACCAGGCTCAGCACGGTCGTATAGTATCTTGATTTGTATATCAAGACTGCGCAGATGTTTGTCCATGGTGAGCTGTAACTTGCGTGCCATGTCGATTTTCTCCTGAGCAAGTCGATCGGCTTTGGCATAGTGTTCTCGAATCTGGGAGCGCAACAAGTCCTCTCTGGGGTTTGGTTCATGGCTGCCATTGGTTTTGATCCATTTCTGGATCTTAGCATCGCGGTCTTCGATCATGCGGACGCATTCGTTGTATTGTCGATCTTTATCGGCGATTTCGTCTTGCATGAAACGAATCTCCTCGGGGAAATTCTGAACGCGATTGATCCAATCATCGAGTATCAGACTCGGGTCGAGGGACTCGGCTTGAGGCATCCTCTTGACAAATTCGATAGACAAGTCGTCTCTGGGCATTGTTAAACAGTCTGACGACGAGATGGCAAGAACTAGGATGCAGGTGGCGCAAGCCCTGCTGTGTGTGCTAGCAGCACGTAGATACAAAGCCGCAAAGGTCGAGTATGGCACTGCACAAGCTTGGGGGATATTTGAAATGGTCAAGGGAACATCGAGGAGAAACGGAAGCGGAACCAGATCCTGACTTATTGCGGACCCACTCAAAACACACGTGACTTATCTATACATTAAGTCAGCTTTTAATCTCCTCATAATTTAGCAGCGGATCTAGCCCTCTCCCCTGCTAGCTAGATAAATTCCCTTAGGTTATAATAATAAGTTATCTCTATTTCCTTATATTATTAAGGACTAGCCTTATAGTATATATAAGTAAGTATTAGAATTATTATTAATTCTCTTAAAGAGAATAAAAAAGGAAAAGAAGAACTCCTCTATCTCCTAAACTTATTAAAGATTTAGGCTAAAGCCTATATCTACTATTACTAAGCTAAAGGCTAATAGGACTATACTATAGGCGTAGATTAGAGTTATTCTATTAGAGTAATTTAAGAAATTAAAGATATTCTTTTTCTCTCTTTTTATTATCTTTTAAAAAAATTAATAATAATTATAATAC
>JARJPP010000705.1:0-27789 GCA_030782485.1 Beauveria brongniartii
GTGGAAACCCCCCCCCCCCCCCCCCCCCCGGTTACATGGACGACCCCCCTCCTCGACCGCCAAAAGGGCGTGGCGCCGGGGTTGGTTGCGTGTATACTGGCTACTGGCTGCTGGCTTGTCAACTTGTTCTATTCTTGTTCACACAAGGAGACTCGCGCTGCAGCATGTAAGCCGTCGCAGTCCGTCACTCGCTGCTACACCTCCTCCTATACCTCCTCCTCCTACACCTCGTCGCCCACACGCCCCAACGTTTTCTCTGGCGCTTTGAGACAGCCGTCACCGTTGATACTCCGACTATGCCTGCATGCCTGCGGGCTTCGAATACATAACGCTACGTGGGCCACTCGCGCGGCATCTATCCTGACCCTCCTTCTCGGATTTTTGCAAAGCGTATACGTCTCTCACGAGATTCTGTTATTTCCTTAGATGTTACTACACTCGTGTCTCACGGCAGCTTGTTCTACTATAACCGGCTTATAAGCCTAGATTTCGCTGGCAACAGCACCCAAATTCTCGCATAAGCCGCCCACCTCTCTAATAGTCTGTCTGGGCTTGTTGGTGTCCCAGTTGATACCAGATACTGATTCCCAGTAACAACTCGAGCCCGCAAACCAAGAAGAATGGCAAGTCAAGATCAAAGATATGACTGCTGATACTTGTGCCTCGTTTTGCTAATGCTTCTCATAGGAATTCGCACGATTCCGGTCCGGCCCAGGGCGGACATATTCGGAAATGCGTCAAAAGCCTGTGCCCAACGACACCTTCTTCAATCTCATCAATGACTCGCAGCACTTCAGACCAACGTCTGTCGCCACAGAGTTTGTTGATACTGACTGGGATGAAGAAGAGACAGTCTTGACCGATGCTGAAGACAGCTCGCCTCGCGGCAGTTTCCAATCTGTGAGTATCAGTATCTATTGCGCACAACGGACCGGGACTCTTTCTCTTTACTGATGCGACGCAGTCGGGACAAACGACGCTTGACTCGTTTGACGAGGCCGTGACGCCGAGATCTAGCCGCCACGAGCAGTCGCCAAAGCAAATCGAAGGCCCGAGTGGTCCTCACCTGTTTCATCCGTCATCTGATTACAGCCACCACTTTTACCATGTTCCCGACGAACCCCTCATCCTGGGCATGTCGCCCATTACGCCCAAGCCACGCGGGTGCGGAGAAATTACTGTGCATCCGCCTCTCCCACTACCCGGGCCGTTCCAATATACACGGGAGAAGCTCGACGCATCTAACCTCGTCTCGTGGACCCCAGAGATGGTTGCGCAGTCCATGCTCAATGCTGGCATTGATGTTTCCATGGCTGACCGCTTCATCGAAAACGACATCAACGGCCCAATTCTCATCACGCTCAAGTTTGAGGACCTGCGCGAGCTCGACATTCCCTCCTTTGGCATCCGCACCAATGTTTGGACTCAGATCCAGCTTCTCCGCGACAGTCAGCACAGGGACAAAGACTCGCGACCCGGGACTCCAATCGAGGATCGCCCGAGCCGGGAAGTGCGCAAGGAAGCCCGCAAGGAAGAACAGCCCGCGCCCAGACGCCGCGACGGCAGCCGCCGGCAGCGACGAAGCCCCGAGGTCGGCGGCGACAGCATCATGCCGTACGAGTCTGTGTCCATTATCGGCATCGAGCAGGTCATTCCCAAGCCGCACCGCTGCGCCAAGGGCGAGGCCTGCTCGACCTGGAAGAAGCAGCAGCGCGTGCTTGAGAATTTCAAGCGCCTGAACCCGCACGTCGACTTGAAGGACGCCGCCGGCAAGGTCCTCATCTACGGCGACGTGGGCAACCCGGAGACTGCCAGGGCCCTCGACCCCAACGAGGACCTGCGCCCGTTCTCGGACGCGACGCCGTCGCTCGTCGCGTCGTCGGACATTCTGGGCACGGGCGGCATGCCGCCGCTGCAGTACCTGCGAGAGGCGTCTCTGCGCAACGTGCAGAGTCGGGATCCGCAGGAGAATGTGCGACAGTTCCTCAACTTTCAGCACACAAAGGACGTGTCCCTCAACGAGGTGCCGCCGACCCCTCCTTTTGAGCTCGCACCAGCTGCGCAGGCACCTCATCAAGGCCTGCGCCGCCTCCCCAAGCTTTCCATTCCTCTCAATGTTCAAGCACAACGTAGCTCAAACGCTCCGCGACAAATCTCGACATTGAAGCAGTCTGTCGTCTCACTGCAGCAGCAGTCACAACAGGAGCAAGAGCAGCATCAAGTCACCAAGCAGCAGCAGCTGCAGCAACAGCCGCAAGAACACCAACAGCCACAGCCACAGCAGCAGCAGCAGCAGCAGCAGCAGCGGTCGCACCACCAGCGCAGCAACTCGCACGATTTTGTCCCTTACAGAATGGCCAAGACCGACCCTCGCTCTCCTGATCTCGAGACGCCCAGGAACCCATACCGCTTCGGCACGCCCTTTTCCGAGCTCGACGTCCCAGTGACCGCTGTTCCCCTCGGACCAGTCGCGCGGGACACGTCGCAGTCGGTGCCGCCCGACATGAACTATCGTGCCGCACCAGGGTACAGCAACGTGGTGCCGGCGGCGCAGCCACCACGCTCACAATCTCGTGCCTCATGCCGGCGGCCGTCGTTTCCCTTGCTGCCGGCTGTCAACGAGCACAGGCCCATCCGCGTTTCAGCATCGCGCACGCCGTCTCCGCAGCAGGGCGCATCGTCGTCGTCGCCGCCGCCGCCGCATGCAAGCTCCCGCGCCGCCGTGCGACAGCCGCCGCGCCAGGCGCCCCCTCGTGGCATCTACCCGTGGTCCTCGTCCCCCTCGCCCGACGACGTCGCACGGGGGGGCGCCATCAGCACTGCGTCGCTGCTCAGAGGGGGCTCGCGGTCGGCCACGGCCACCCCCGCGCCCGCTGTCGCCGCCGCCGCCGTCGCCGCCGCCGCCGCCGCAGCAGCAGCAGCTCCGGCCAACGGAGGCGTCACGTTTCAGGGCCCCATGAAGAAGCGAAAGACGCGCCTCCTGCGCAACGAGTGGCACGACGGCTACTTTACCCTCAAGGGCACGCGTCTCAACATGCACAAGGACATGGCCGACGTGGACCGCACGCTCGAGTACATTGACATTGACGACTACGCCATTGCCTGCTCCAGCCTCGCGTCCACGTCCAAGCTCAGCGCCGCCTTCAAGGCCGTCAACATTTCGCACAATCGCGAAAAGAGCGATCCCGTGGCCGCCTTTAGCTTCCAGCTGATTCCCCAGGACAAGAATGCCGCCCGCATGCGCCGCCGTGAGAGTTCCATGAGCAGCGCAAGTGCCATGTCGGGTGAAGGTGTTGACGGCACCGGCAAGACGCACCACTTTGCTGTCAAGAACCGTGACGAGCGCATCGACTGGATGCGCGAGATGATGCTCGCCAAGGCGCTCAAGCAAAAGGGCGACGGCTTTGAGATTAGCGTCAATGGCAACATGATTTGAACAGACTATCTACTCTTGTTCGTTTTTTTTTTTTTTTTTTTTTGCGCACTCCTCTCTTATTGTTCTCATGTCCCAATCATTTCATCTCCATCTTCATCCATCCATGCATCAGTATCTGAGCAAGCCTTGACTGCCGTCTGCTCCAGCAGACACAACAAAAACAAGACAAAAAACCATGAGCTTCCATTCTGTCACTTCTTCCTCAACATTTACGCCTGTCACGTTTCTTTTTAGCATTTCAATCTTTCGCTTTTACATTTCGAAGGGAATACCTGGGCGCAAGCCAAATTCATTATACCAATTTGAGATTTCAATCATTCGCTCTTCTCCCTCGTGGAGGAAGCCCCCTCGTTTTAAGTCAGAATCATGGGCAGGAGTTAGATAGGTAGCATTCTCCGTAGCAATACACTCTCTTTGAAATAAATCCAGTACAAAGTGTGTGGCCCTGGTGGCGGAGTGGTTACCGTCGCAGGCAGCCCTATCGTGGGACCTATGCACCTATGAGAAGGCGGTTAGTTCGAATCTAGCTAGGGTCGCTTCTTAACTAACCCGGTTCTACCGCGTACGGTAGCGTAGTCCTCCTTACGTAGTAGGGGCGTGATCTGCTACGTTGACGGCAGCGAGATTAACTCTAAGAAAAAGTCACGTTATCTACCACATTATAGTAGCGTTTAGTCTATAAGAGGACTTCTACTTATAGTGGCGTTTTTAGCACTTCTTTAAGATAGAAGGATACTAGAAGTAGCAACTACACACATCACAGAGACACTAAGAAAGGTAAAGGGTATAGGGGTTTTTCACCTTAGGGTTTTCCCCTATATCTTAGTAGTCTATACACTATAGAGGTACTAAAAGGCTCTTACGAGCTAGTCAGAGTAATATAATAATAGTATAAAGTTATACTGCTCGAAAGTGACCAGCCGATGGATGACTAGCCAACAATGTCCAAACGGAGTTGACAACTTCTGCACCAACACTAGCTGTGTTTTGACGGTCGTGGTATATGACTTCTATGAAGTATACAGTTATCGTACAAGTTTGAGATACACTTTAGATCTCTTGGCGAGAGCTTCTTGTCTCGAACCGAATTAGACACCGGTTGTTACTTTGTCCTTCTCCTTTTATCGCTGATCGTTGCTTCTTGGTACACTACACGCAAACACCTCATCCTAGACCAAGAGTGTGCGCTTATTGGGCATCCTTGAGGGCAAGGCGCTTCAGGCTAGCCCTCTTCGAAACAAGTTCCCAGTCAACAGTCCCCCACCAAGCCTCGGCAAACGCAACCTTGCCACCCTGACCGCCGGCGCCGTGACCCCAATCCAAAAGCCACGCGTGCTCCCAGGTGTTGAGGCATAGAAGGGGCTGCAGCTCAATGCCGCCGGGGGGAAGGTTGCCGCTACGATGTTGCGAGCCCGTCTGAGTGCGGAACCAAGGACGGGCGCTGCCCTGGTCGCCGACGGTGTTCATGTCGGCGGACTGGGCGCGCCAGTGGGCGCCCGGGTAGGGGGAACCGGCGAGGTAGGTCGAGACGATGCGATAGGCCCCGGGGCCGGCTTTGACGAGCCAGACGAAGCCGGGGCCGAACATGGCCGAGGCCGTAAGGACCATTTCGCGACGGAGCGTCTCGACCGAGGAAAAGGAGGCTTCAATATCGACGCGCAGCTTTTCAGGCATCGCGACGGGGGCGGGGGCGATGGTCTGGAAGTAGAAGTGGGTGTTGTGAGCCATGGAGGCGTAGTTGAAGATGGGGGCCTGGTTGGGTTCGCGAGCCGTCATGAGGGCGATGGTCTTGGTGTCCTTGTCCTCGAGTTCGGTGCCTGGGGTGGAAGATATAGTCAGCTTTTTGCCTCGCGAGGCGTCCGAGTCTCAATTCCTCGTGGCCGTAAGCCGCGATTCGACGGAAAATAAGGGTAAACGAACCTGCTGTCAAGGCGTTGAGCTTCTCTATCGTAAACGCCATGTACTCTGACCAGGCAATGCTGAAGCCGCCGGGGCTCATGAGGGAAGGAATGCCTTTGGAGAAGTCGTGCGTCAGGTTTGGGACATGGTGAATCGAGCGAGCGGCGAGCGGCGCGACGAATGTGGAAGTTGTCGAGGTCGTCGTGGGTCGCAGGCTCTGGGCGAGGGCCAGGCCAGACGTTCTTAACCGGGAGCGAAACATGTGCGTCGACTGAGGATCGAATCCGGAAACGTAGAGAACTAGTTATACAGCAACGAAAGAATCAACGGCGCGCGGGCGCAATTCGTGGGCAGAAGAGGCTTGGATTGGCAGTGAGTACTCGGTCGCGCGACTGGTTCTAGCTCATGGTGACTTTTTTCCAGCACAGGACGGCCCCCTTCGGAATCTGGAGCTACATTCAGCCGATGGAGCTGCCTGTGGACGGGTGCAGCGTACATAGGCCGTTGAGG
This sequence comes from Beauveria brongniartii, assembly GCA_030782485.1. NCBI lineage: Eukaryota > Fungi > Ascomycota > Sordariomycetes > Hypocreales > Cordycipitaceae > Beauveria > Beauveria brongniartii. The sequence goes on from JARJPP010000705.1 coordinate 5,846, forward strand.
AAGCGCCCGAGTGGGTGCCGCTTTGGGGGAGGGGCGATTTGGAGTGTATGTATAACTACAAGTTGTTCACCTATATTATTGTTACACTGACATGAAAAAAACTGTCAATTAAAATATCTGGCAAAGGCTACCTCTCATCTTTTTTTTTTATCGCTGTAACGGTACGGCCTGCCTGACTGCCTGCACGCTCACTCCTACACTTTAGGCCTGCACCACGAACCAGGCTGACAGTAGCCAACCATCATCCCCCCCCGAACAGCCTAAAGCGCTAAGCCACTACTCCGTACTGGCCTCGTAAAACTTGCACGCTAAGCCCGACACACGCCTCAATGATCCGGTGATGCCTTGCACGCGGATCCCACATCATCTACATCATCATTATTGCCCTTTTTTGCTCTCGACACCATCGTCCAAACGCAGTTGCTGCAACTGCTCTCTTTCTCTTTCCATTCCACAGACTTTCATTTTTCCGGCCTCGATACACATGACCATCTGACAACCTTTCCCATTTGCAATCCATGCCCTTACCGTCCCTGTTTCAGACTGCAGAGAAACCAGCCCCCAAAGACCAAGCCTCCGCCGTGGCGAGACATCTCTATCCTGCTACATCATCAGGCCATCAGAAGAGTCGATCCCCCCTCCCTCCTCCAGCCGCTGTCAACAGCCAGACCGCCCTCGATTTTCATAGCGACGCTCGCTGTGGCAAATACCATGGATGCTCTCAGAGCAGCCGCCATTGGCGTCGACCATCCCGACGCAACTAGCTTCGCCGCCACCCTCACATCCCACAGCAGCACGACGCCGACGCTGACGACAACGGCCTCGATGCTCTTCGTTACCGCCGCCTCGCCGTCCCCGACGGCCCCGTCCAGCCCCCCCGACTCCGACGGCGAGTGCCAGCTGCTGGGCTCCTTTGCCCTGCTCGTGCAGGCCGCCCTCGGCGGGCTGGCTCTGCTGGCCCTCGTCTACAAGCGCTGGCGAGAGCGCCCGCAGCGGCCCGTCAAGATTTGGGCCTTTGACGCATCCAAGCAGGTGTTTGGCTCGGTGCTGGTTCACATTGCCAACATCTTCATGTCCATGCTCACCAGTGGGCGCTTCTCCATCACGGCCACCAATGTCGTCGGCCGGAACACGAGTGCCTCCGTCGCCGCAGCTCCGTACATGCCTAACCCGTGCTCCTTTTACCTCCTCAACCTCGGCATTGATGTGAGTATAGACCGCCGTATCCAGATCGTGCCTCGTGTATACTAACAAAAGACTAGACCACACTCGGCATCCCTATCCTCATTGGACTGCTCCACGTTCTGACCGCCATCGTTGCCCTTACGCCTGTCGGCAAGCCCCGCGAGTCGATCCAGTCTGGCCACTATGGCAATCCGCCCAGCGCATGGTGGTGGCTCAAACAGTCCGTCATTTACTTTTGCGGCCTGTTCCTCATGAAGATTTGCGTCCTCATTATCTTCATCACCATGCCTTGGATCTCCAAGGTCGGCGACTGGGCGCTCAGCTGGACCGATGGCAATGAGAAGCTGCAGATTGCTTTCGTCATGATGATCTTTCCCCTCATCATGAACGCCCTTCAATACTACATTATCGACTCCTTCATCAAGAAGCCCATCATCGAGGTCGACTCGATCGACGACGAGCGTGGCCACTTCCGCCCTCTTCACCCCAATGACGACTCTCCTGAAGGGCTTGACAGCGACGGCGACGCCGATGATGAGGCGCCGCTCGTCGACAAGGCCGCGCCTAGAACGAGGTCGACGCGGGCTCAGAATCTGGACCGGATCAGCACTAATAACGAAGAGTACGACCCAGATCTGGACGGTGATGCGCGCACCGTTATAGGTAGCAGCTCATCAGCAACTGACCCCAAGCCGTCGACGCCAGTGACTACCAATCTATTACCCAAGGAATGAAACAATCTCATACAACCACATATGTGGGAATACGCAAAGCATTTGGATACAGCGATTGTTTTCTTGTTTTTGATGACTTTTGTCCCAGCATTTGCTTTTTTCGTTGACGCTCTTTGGTTGGCATAAACGCAGGAGTTTGGGTCTCGAAGCTTAAATTCAGAGAGGGCCGTGAGATATGGCACTCGTGTTCTAGATGCTCGAAATATACAGAGAAGCAATTACCGCGCAAAGCTCAACGTGAAATTTTTCACCTTTCCGCCTAAACATGTATTCTTCTAAAATCAATCAAGCCCGTAGATCGAGGCACTGGCTTTTGACAATCAACATGGCACACCAAAGAATGCTTAATATGGAAGAAGAGTTCGTTATGAATTGAAGAAGAGAGTCGAAGAGAAGACGTAAGAAGCAACAAAAAAAAAAGACTAGATAATTGTATCATCAAGGTGAAAAGGAAGAAACCCCCGTCAAGAAAGAAACGCCAGTGTATATATAGATGGAGTATATGCAAATTTTGGGTTGTGCCCACCATGATCAATGTACGCCCATTACGTGGGTAGAAGAAAATATCATCACTCGCGAAGAGGAAAAACTTTTTATCCGGCGGCAAATGCTCGCTCCTGTTGGCACGCATCGAAATGTAACCATTCAAAAGTCACATTGTGATTTAGTACCCGTTCCAGCCACCCTGTGCCTGGTTATTGTACGGCCGGGGCTTTTCCTGGTAGCCTTGCTGCTGCTGCGGCTGGCGGCGCTCGCTATTGCTGGTCTGCGGTCGCGCGAAGCCCGAGGTAAAGTCAAACCCGGCATTGTTTGTAATGGGCGACTGCGGCTGGGGCTCAGCAAAGGCGGTCTGGCCGTTGGGCCGGCCGACCGGCACATTGTGGTCGGGACTGCGCGGTTGGCGTGGGGCAGGCGAGTACGCGCGGTGGGGGCCAGGGCCCTGGTTGAAGCCGGGACGGTTGTACGGGCTTTCGTTGGGCGCTGGCGTGTTGAGAGGTGAAGGGTTAAAGGGTTGGTCGGGTCGCGAGCCGGGTGCGCGTCGGGGTCCGGCGCCGGGGCCGGGGGAGCCGCGAGGACCTGGTGATCTGGGCGACATGGGACCAGGGGACTGTCTCATGCGAGGATCCATGCCATATGGTGGTTGGGGGCCCACGGGAGAGGGCGCTCCGTTGTCGCCAGTACGCTGACGTCGCATTCCGTAGCCCTCGGGACCCGATCTGGTGTTCATGCTGTCTTGGCGAGCAGATTGACCATACTGGCCATACTGCCCAGCAGCGGCGCCACTAGCAGCTACGCCTCCAAGTGGTGATTGCTGAGGGTCATAAACTTCAGGTGCGTCGTGGTGCGTCTGGGTCGCCGGACTTCGGGCAGTCGGGCTGCGGGTGCCAGGCTGAGCAGCGAGCTCGGCACTCATTGCATGGGGCGAGCTCTGAGTGTGGTTTGGCTGAATTGGTCCAACGTATCCACCATCGAGCTCGATTGGGGCTACCTGATCAGTAGCCATCTCGTACGCAACAGGCTCCGGCTCCTTCTTGAGCTCTTCATGTACGGGGCTCTTGGCCGTGGGCACGGCAGACATTTCAGCAAAAGCAGCATGGACGTTGACTTGGGGCTCTTCCCTGCGCCGGGGCTCGTCAGGCATCTCGACATAGCCACCACCTGGTGGTGTGTTGAAAGAATTCGGCGCGGCAGAGAGCTCAGTATACGGTGATACTGGCTGCTGCTGAGGAGTGCCGTAGCCGCGGGATCCAGGCGCCGGAGACTGATGGCGAATAGCGCCAGCGGCCAGGGCAGCACCGGCCAGTCCACCAGCTAATCCTACGCCGGCCATGGCTGCACCGGAATGGCCACCAGTATGACTGCCAGTATTCGCGTCAGGCGAGTCGTATGGTTGGTCCAGGCCATAGCCATCTAACACACGGCCACCGTTGTAATCATGATGCGCATTGAGATTCTGACTGGGGCCTTGATTATAAGCATTCATATAGCCATTGTTACCATGGCCACCAGGGGCACCGAGGCCGCCTTGGTTGTAGCCGTTGTTCCCATACCCTGGTTCATTGAGGGGACTGACGGGTCGATTTCCATATCCACCAGAGCTTGCAGTGGTATTATTCGCCATGTAGCCTCGTCCAGGGCCGCCAGGGCCGCCGGGCCTTCCGGGTCCGCCGGGCCCGCGGCTAGGAGGACCACGATTGGGAGGATTGTAGGGACCGTGGCCGTCGACAGGAGTCATGGGGCTGACAGCGCCAGCGGGAATGCCCGTGCGCGGGTCGTTTGCTGGCTTCTTAAGCTGATTCATTTCGACAGCGTTATCTTGCTCCTCAATCATGACTTTTTTGGAACCAGCGCCTTCCCAGCTGGGCATCTGCGGCAAGGAGTCTTGGTTCTTGGGCGTATCAAAGGTGGCATACTGCGGCGTCTCGTGGTGCTGAGGAGGAGGCGGGTGGAAGGAGGGCTGCATAGGAGCCTGCTGCTGGTAGCCGTGATGAGGCGGGATATACGGCTCGTCGAGGTATTTGTGTTTGCGGCCATCAGGAGGATCGCAACAGCCGCAGCAGTTGCCGCAGCACTTGAGGCATGAGAAGCAGCCGCAGCAGCATGATTTAGCGCAACAGGCGCAACGGACAATGCACCAGAGAATCGAAAGTATGATGAGACTGCCGATGATTATGATTGCGATGACGGGCCACCTGGGTTCATGGTCAGAAACTGGAGTACAGGTGAGTATGTATGACGGGGATCACATACTTGCAGTAGGCAGCCTGCATACAATTATCCCAGCTAGAAAAGGCCGTCTTGACGTCGCCAACCTTTTGCTGCGCATCACCAACAAGGTCGCGCTTATGGGCTTGGGCGACCAAATGTCTAGCAACGACGTGGGTTATAGCCTCCCAGGTAGTTGGCCGCAGACTGCGAGCCATTGCGACGTCGATTTCATGCATTTTGAGGTCGTTGGGCCGAAGCGATGGCGCAGACAAGACGGTTCGATCGAAAGGGATTGCGGCGAAGGAGGTCGTGCAACAGGGTTAATCTTTTGCACGAGCCGTTATATGGTCATAACGACTTGGCTGTGGTCGCAGAGGCACAACTTCGACAGCGAGTCGCCAAAAGAAACCCGGCAGCGTCGAGTTAAGTGGCAGGCGCCAAGTGAGACTAGGGAACGGGCGCACAGCGTCGATAGAGTTGCTACCGAAAGAGGTGCTGAAACAGGTAGCGTAGGCAGGTGAACGTAGGCCGTCGAAACGCAGAGCGAGGGGGTAATGGGGCGTGATAATAATCGTCGAGAGACGGCGTAGTTGGATAGTATCGGCTGACTGGGAGTCGGGGGAGGGCTGGAGGCGAATGCCAGCGCAAGCTCTCTGGCGTGAGGTTGTGGTGGACGTTTGTTAGCGACAAAATGGAGGCTGCCAGAGCCGTAGCGTCGCGCGTGATTTGATGGTGTGTGAAGATGCTCGCTTGATTCAGCAAGAATAAGGATCGAGAATTATTGCGAGTCGTTCGGTATCTAGCTGATGAAGCAGCTAGTGAGAAGGAAAGAATGATCTGAGATCGTAGGTGTCGATCAAGACGATGGCCATGTGTGGGCGCAAATGAAATGGAGCAGAGCAGCGTGGTAGCAGCTACAATGGTAGGCACAAAGCTGACTGGAGAGAAAAAAAAGTGGAAATTAAGAAAATAATGTCGGAAAAATGAGCGAGGCGTTATGAAAAGGCAGGAGTCGAATGAGTGGACCAAGGTTGGACGGGTGAAAAAAGAAGCCGTACTCAACCTCGGCCGGTGGCGATGATGAAGAGGGAAGGGGGCCGAGGAAAGGAGGGCAAAAAGACGAGATGCAGGACAAATGGGTAGGAAAACAGGGGCGCGAGAGTGAACCCCAGAACAGAATGGCGCATTGTATGGAGGATAATAAGGGCGAGAGACAAAAAGGAAGCAAGCGAAAAGCCGAAGAGAAAACTAAGAAAAAATTAAAGAAAAAGAGAACAAAGCACAGCCAAACAGCCTGTGGTGCGAGCAAATTTAGCGGTCACGGCAGGGCGGAAGGGCTATTGCAGGGGGCGGGGCCGCTAAAAACACGCCCAGAACTGGGGATTTCCCTGGAGCGATAATTATTACGGCTTGCTCGGGGGCCCTTTTGCCTATCGGCAGCCTTTAACGTTGATGAGTATCAGTAACCCTGCCAATAGTCCTTCTAACAGCCTTTTACACAGCCCTTTTAGAAGCAGCTCAGCAGCATTTAGGTACGGCGCTGGTGCTGCTTCACCTGGGGTAAACATGGAAGTTGTAGCCTGAGCACTGACCGGACCCAAGCCCCGAGACGCGCTCGAATGGCGTTGTGCCTGTAAAAGTGGACTTGTACCCAGGCGTTTGGTGGAGGAACAGTGGCAAGGTGGGCTAGCGAGGTACCCGTCAGTACTTTCATTTTGCCTGCGTCACCAGGTACCTTGACCTTTTGGCCGATAAAAACAGGCTTGAAAGACAACAGATAAAACTCAAAACCACTAAATAGAGTCCTTGAAGTTGAATTAGCCTCAGAGCCATTGACAGATGCATTGGATGCCTCTTTCGTTGTGATTCTGCGGGCACTTCCCTGTCTATCCTCTTGTGCCCCTTTGCTGCATCGCATTTCGTCGCATTCGCAGTTTTCCTGCGCCACAGACGGTATGAACATCCTCCCCTGAGGCCCCTGTCTGCTCCCCGAAGTGGGCTGCCGGCCTGCCACTGACGTATCCGCCCAAAACTACGGAACCCGAGATGAAAAGATGTGACGACTTGCTTGTAATTACTGATAGTTATACGGAGTACGGAGGTAGCTGCATCGCCGTCAGACTGTAGATTCTACTTCCCCCTTGCCTTTGTGCCCTTCCCCGCCTCTTGCTCTTTGCCGCCGTTCTCAGTCCCCAGTCAAACACTGCTCTGCCAACCTTTGACCCTGTCGATACGCACTGCCTAATAATGATGGGGGCCGCATTACAACAGTATCTTATTACCGATTCACCATGAGTGTCAGATGCACGGAATGTCCAAAAGTTAGTCTTTCTGCCCACAGTTCCCCGTTTCCCAGCTCCCCTTTTACGCCCCTGTCTTCCGTCAAAGCCGTCGTCCATCTATTTAGCTGCGCTCCAGCGTGAGAGATGAGACGACGGCGCAGCTACTCGCTCAGACCCTGTGGATTTGTTTCCTCCTTGTCACCACTGACCAGATACTTGTCCCCATCTCTGCTCATCGGAAACAGGTTTGGCCCGGCCGCTGCAGGCTTTGCTTCAAACGTTGTCATCCTCGCCTCAGAATCCCCAGTCCGATACGTCTTTGGCAGCGCGTCGCCCTGGTTGCATACTTGCTCAAGTTTCATCATCAACTAAGCGGCCTGCGCCAGTGTCTGATCATTGTTGGTTTTGCCCGAACTTGAGTGATGGACTGCAACACTGTGCAACACCGGTGCATTCAGTGCCGCAGCCAAACCCAACGTACGTTACAATTAATTATTTAGAATCTGTTTCGGTTCATTTGTGCCCAGCGTCTTTTAGTAACCAGGCCTCATTACTCGCTGCCAAGTATATATATCCCTGCATACTGCTGGGTCAACTGCTAATAACTGGTAATCCCACTTTTACTACGCCGAGGGGCGCTGTCGACTTGGCATTATCTTACATGTCATCTGACGTCCAGAGACAGAAACAGGAGAGTGCTCAGATTACTGATAGAATAAATCTTCGTAGGTAGTAGTCGTATGCCAAAACAGACCGCTACGCCATAAATTGCCAACATGTTAGCCACACACTCTACGAGCAAGAGTGCATCAACGGAGTAGTGTTGAGGAGGCAGCAAATAAAAGTGCATGATACAAGCGCTAAAGTCTTCACAAGAGCTTATTGACATACAATTCTCACGATGCCCTCGCTCCTCTGTGTACCCTGCATCATGCACTGCAGTCTTGCTTGTCGCGCAGACAGCGTCGGCCGCCACGAAAATGAGGCAAAAGCTGGCATCGACTTGGAGAAATGAGTTCCAAGTACAAAAAAGAACATCGTATTACTTACCTGTCATAAGTGACGCCCGTTTTTTTTTTCTCTCGTGGGTCGGCATTGGCTTAATAAATGACCAACAAAACAACGTGGGGGTGCCCTACTCGCTGAGTGGTGCCGTCGTTATTAGGCTGCCGGCCACTAGCGTCGTTTTGTCCGTTCTTTGTGGAAGCCTTCCCGTCTTGAGCTTACTGTGCGCTCGTCAACGTTTGTTTTCCTTGCTTCTGTCCCTTCACGATGGCATCTGCGGAGGCTTGATCTGGCTGCAAACCCGTCTTTGTTCCAGCCCCAAACGCCATGCGTCTCCTCCAACACGCCTGGCTGCTATCGGCCATCATCGCCACCGTTGTATCGACTACGACCTCCACCGACGGCGTCACGGCCTTTATCAAGCGCAGGCTGCCAGACCATGCCGCCAGCTTTCAAGTCAGCATAGACAATGCCGCTGCGGAGCCTGCCACGTCCAGTGACCGCTACACCGTGTCCAGCGGCAGCAACGGCAAGATCCAGATCCAGGGTACCTCTCCGAGTGCCGTCCTGCAGGGGTGAGTGTTGCGCCGCCAGCGCGCATGAGGCCGAGGAATGACGCCCTGGCCTTGGCGCGTTTGATTTGCTAATCTTGAAACCACACCGCAGCCTGCATCGCTACCTCGCAGATGTCGCTCACGTCGATATTTGGTGGTTTGTCGGAAGCGAGCTGGACAAAGCTCCCAAGACGCTTCCGCGCCTGAACAAGGCCCTCGAGGGTGCCAGCATCGTTCCGTACCGCTACCACTGGAACACTGGTGCGTCCCAGGATTTTTCTTGTCTTTGAAAAAAAGTGTTGTTGAGCCAATACTTACTCGGCTTTACAGTGACAACCTCATACACCAGCGCTTTCTGGTCATGGGAAGACTGGGAGCTCCAGCTCGACTGGATGGCCCTCCGCGGCGTGAATCTCGCTCTTGCCTGGACAGGCGTCGAGAAGATCTTTACCGACGTGTTTCGTGATATTGGTCTCACCCAAGAGGAAATCAACTCTTTCCTCAGCGGCCCCGCGTTCCTTGCCTGGCAGCATTTCGGCAACATCCAGGGATCCTGGGGCGGCGACCTCCCCCAAGCTTGGATCGATGACCAATTCGCCCTGCAAAAGAAGATTGTCAAACGGATGGTCGAGCTTGGCATGACGCCAATCCTGCCCGCCTTTCCCGGATTTGTCCCTGAAAACATCACACGCGTCTGGCCCAACGTCAGCCTGGCCGAGAGTCCCAAATGGAGCGGCTTCTCCGGCCGCTTCACCGCGGACAAGTACATCACGCCGTATGACCCGCGCTTTGCCGAGCTGCAAAAGGCGTTCCTCACAAAGCAAAACGAAGCCTACGGTAACGTGACTAGCTTCTGGACGCTCGATCAGTTCAACGAGAACAAGCCTGCCTCTGGAGAGCTCGAGTATCTAAGAAACGTCAGTCACAACACCTGGCAGACGCTCAAGGACGCTGATCCTAGTGCTGTATGGGTGATGCAAGGCTGGTTGTTTGCTTCAGACAAGGCGTACTGGACTGATGATCGTGTCAAGTCCTTTTTGGACGGTGTCCCCGTCAATGAAGACATGTTGCTGCTTGACCTCTTCGCCGAATCTACCCCTCAGTGGCAGCGCACAGATTCATTCTACGGCAAGCCTTGGATCTGGTGCCAGCTGCATGACTACGGAGGCAACATGGGTCTTTATGGCCAGATTGAAAATGTCACTAGGAATGCTGTCGAGGCCGTGCAAAAGTCCAAGTCTATTGTCGGGTTAGGTCTGTCCATGGAGGGACAGGAAGGCAATGAAATCATGTACAATCTTCTCCTTGATCAAGCGTGGAGTGAGGAAGCTCTTGAAACTGACAAGTACTTTTCCGATTGGGTGACGGTTCGTTACGGAGCTAATCAAAAAGAGATACCCAAAGACCTGTATACTGCCTGGGACAAGGTCCGGTCGACTGTCTACAACAACACCGATCTTTCCGTCACAGCAGTCGCAAAGTCCATCTTTGAGCTTGTTCCCAGCACCAGCGGTCTTGTCAACCGAACCGGCCACCATGCCACCAAGATCACTTACGACACCGAGACACTCATCAGCGCTTGGAATGACATGTTTAACGCCGGCAGCCAGGCGAAATGGCTCTTTGACAACGAAGCATACCGCTACGATCTCACCGACTGGACGCGCCAGGTACTCGCCAACGCGTTCGAAACGACCTACAATAAGCTCGTTGAGAAGTACAAGAGCAACAACATCAAAGGCGTCAAGTGCGCCGGCAGCAGGCTCCAGGCGATTCTGCGGACCATGGACCAAGTTCTTGAGACCAATGCCCACTTTCGACTGTCCACCTGGATTGAGGCGGCGCGCAAGAGCGGCGGCGACGCTGCCGACTTTTTCGAGTACAACGCCCGCAACCAGGTCACGCTCTGGGGTCCCAACGGCGAAATTGAGGACTACGCCTCCAAGCAGTGGGCCGGTCTCATCGGCGACTATTACGCCCACCGCTGGCGGATGTTTGTGGACTATCTCGTCGCCACGGATCCCGGTGACTACGACCAGAAGGCTTTTAAGAAGACGCTGATAGAGTGGGAGAAGGAGTGGAACAACAGGACCATGCATGGAGAGGTCAAGGCCGAGGGCAGCGTGGGCAAAGGCGGCGTGCAGATTGTCTTGCGCGACACGGCAAGGGATTTGATGGACATTTTCAAGGTATAAATCTGAAGCGTACATGGATAAATCTAGACTATTGGAAACATGACTATAAAAGCTCCTGCAAGGGACCCTCCCTAATCAGCGTTCAACAAAGGTGGTAATGATCACGGTAGTGAACACATAAGCAAAGTTGACCCAATTGTTAACGGCTACAGAGCATCGGCCCACTGCAGCATCGTGCTCGGCTCCAGTCTCTTGCTCCAGTCCGGGTCGGCATGCACGTTCCTAACCACACCCGCCTTGTCAATCAGGATATTGGCCGGCACGGGCAGCTCGCGCGAGTCGTCGCCGTTTCGCGCGACCTGGTCGACGCCCATTGCCCTCGACACCTCGGCCAGCGAGTCAAACTGGCGCCAGACGAGGCCTAGTCTGCGCGCCACCGCGTTGCCCTCATCCGAGAGCACCTCGTACCGCAGCTCATTCTTCTGCACCGTCGTCAGCGACGTGGTGGGCAGCTCCGGCGAGACGGCGACGACGGCGACGCCCCTGGCCTCGAAGTCGGCGGCGTGCTTTTGGAGAAAGGACAGCGCGACGTTGCAGTACGGGCACCACTCGCCGCGGTAAAAGGTGAGGAGCACGCCCTTGGAGGCGGAGGCGAGGAGGGCGTCGAGGGAAACGGAGGCGCCGACGGCGTTGGGGAGGGAGAAGGCGGGGAAGGGGGTGCCGGGCTGGATGACCTGGGAGAGATCAAAGGTGGCTTTGTGGTCGGAGACGGCGGTGAAGATGATGTCGCGAATATCTTTGGGGACGTTGGTGCGGACGTGATTTTCGATGCCGGCGAGGGCTTCGGTCTGTGTGGCCATTTTGATATATGGATGTGAAGAGAAATAGGTGGAATGTCAAAGTATAATGTAGTTGCGCTATGAATGGATTGAGTTGTAAGTGTAGTTGAGCTGGAGAAGTCGTGGCATGAGCGGCCCAGCCGACGTCTTTTATAGGAGTTGGTCCCACGCGTTCACCATCGCAAATCGGTCACGTCTTACATCTAGATTCGATGTACTATCCACTGACAATGATGGGTAATTACGAGTGTTTCCCTCGTCGGAGCATTGATAATACGGACGAGTCGTCTCGAGAATCGGCTCCACTCTTTTTGGTGCGAGTTCGGCCGAGCTCGACTGATGTCTCCATTCACAACTTTCCATTCTCCTCCCTGTCAGCAGACTACCTGAGACCAAGACAAGCCGTGATCGATTGCAATAGTGCTCGGACCCCTGTGATATTATCTCAGCTAGACCGTTCATGGTGAACTACCGCTAGGTTGTCGGCAATCCGACAGTGTCCGGACGCCGTTGAGCTCCCCTCCGCCCACCAGGATCAAGAAAAACAACAAAAACAGCGGCAAAGACGACAGCATGGGCGCTCCGGGTAAGCGCATGCGCCTCGGCACCAAGAGCTGCGCCGAATGCCGCCGGCGCAAGGTGCGATGCATCTTTCCCCAGGAACAGGAGCGCTGCGACGCCTGCCGGGCGCACGGCAGCAGCTGCGTGCCGCAGGAGAAGCAGAGCAGCGGCGACGGGACTGCAGCATCGGGCGCAGAAGACGTGGCGGCGCTTAAGAGGAGACTAGACGAGCTGGAGGCGCTGATGAGGGGCCTGCCGGGGGACATGGTCTCACGTCGGTCCGGCAGCACCCATGGAGCAGAGGGAGGACGACTCTCGCACGGCAGCAGCAGCATGTCACCCTCGCTGAGCGATGACCGAAGCCCTGCCTCTGTTGGCAGCATGCTACAGCCTCCCAGTTACCCTCTTTGCCCGTCTCTGATTAGCACCGCGCAGATGAGCCCCGCGTTGCAAAACTCGCCATTGATCAACCTCTTCCGCGCAACTTCCATCTTTGACCCCATCCCCTGCGCCGACGCCGACGCCCACCCAGCACCGCTGCTCACGCCGACTGCCTCGTCACGGCTCCGGCAGTGCCTCACGCAATTCGCACCCTACCTGCCGCGGCCGGACCGCGTCGCGGAGCTCTTCACCGCCACGCAGCGGTACTGGGGGACGTGGCCGCCCTACTTTGCCGGCGCCCCTTCCGACTCGGGCCAGGACGACGACCGTCTCCTCGAGCCCGTGCAGCAGGTGCCTGTTGCAGAGACGAAGTTTCACAGCGCGCTCGTCTCGGGCCGGCCGAGCCCGACGGCCAAGGCGATTCTCTTCCTGGCGCTGTGCGTGCAGCAGACGCCGAAGCGGGCGGCGCGGCGGCTGCTGCTGCCGGCGTCGGTAACGCAGCAGGCGCTCGTGGACACGTACGTCGAGACGGCGCGGGCGCTGCTGCGGCTGGATGCGGAAGAGGCGTCCAATGGCGGCACGCTCGATGGCGTCGAGGCCCTCAACATGATGTACAAGTTGTGCATCAACGCGGGCCGCCCGCAGCGTGCGTGGACGTGCAATCGGGAGGCCATCGCCGCGGCCATCTGCGCAGGTCTGCCGGTGAGGGCGGCACGGACGAGCTGGAACCGCCGCGCCGCGCAGGCGTGGGCCATGGCGTGGCGCGCAGAGCGCTACATGGCCATGACGCTGGGTCTCCCGTCGTGCACGTCGGCGCTGCATCCGGGCCTCGTGCTGTCCCCAGACGAGAGCGCCGTCTCGACGATTCTGTACCACCTCGCCGTGCTCTGCGGCAAGATCATCGACCGGGACCAGAGCGGCGGCGACGGCGACGACGACGACGGCTACGCTACCACGCTGCGGCTCGACGCCGAGCTTGTAAACGCGCAGCGGCGGCTCTTCCCCGCGCACTGGTGGGCCGCCGACCACCTTGCGCCGGATCTCGACCAGGCGGCCGGTTGGCACCGGCAGTCATGCAAGGTGCTCTTCTTCACGGCGCTGCAGCTCGTGCACCTGCCCTACCTCGCGCGCGCCGCCGCCGACTCGCGGTACCTCCCGAGCCGCCACGCCGCCATGAGCGCCGCGCGCGGCGTCTGCGCGGCGTACTGCGAATTTCGGCGCTGGAGCAAGGGCGGCGCCGAGCTATGCCAGATGATGGATTTCCGGGCGTTTAGCGCCGCGCTGGTGCTGGTGCTGGGGCATTGGATCGCGCCGGCGCCGGCGGCGGGGAGGAGGATGATGGAGCACGGGGAGGAAGTAGACGGAGCCGATGCGGATGCGGATGCGGAGCGCGCACGGGATGTGGCGATGTGTCTGCGGCAGACGGCGGCGGTGATGGAGTGCACGGTCGCGGAGCAAGCGGTCAGGACGCTGGACGCGCTGGACGCGGCGCGGCGCGGCGTGTACATGGCGGACGAGGACTACGACGTCGTGGTGCCGTACTTTGGCAGGATCCGGATCAACAGGGCGTTTTTCGAGCCCAAACAGCAAGAGTCTAAAGAGGAGGTCGCCGCTGCTGCTGCTGCCGCCGCGTCGGCGTGGTTCAACACGGTCGAGTTTAGCACGAATGACTTTTTGGTGGATTTTCACCTTGATGCTGGTGATGCGGCGGCGGCGGCGGCGACGATGACAACGACGGAATTGTGCTGCGACTGGGGAGAGCTCGGGCTGGGATATGCGTCCATGGACTGGGGACACAGCTTCACGTGCGGGCCATTTGTCGATGTCGAGGGTGCTACGATAACGTAATTGTTGTATTGAGAAGAGAGAGAGATTTTTATGGGCGCCAACAGGACAGGCGATAGACGCACATGGACAGAATATGAAAGTTGATGGACTTGGCAAAGATATGACAAAATTACAAGGCAAATTTCCTACTTGAAAAAAAGAGTCATACATTTCCAATCTCAGACGGTTTTTTTCCAAACATGCACAATACACAATTTCATTCAAGCAAACAGGCTGCGCACGTCCTCCACCGTCCAGCCGCGCCACTTGAGAATCACGGCCAGGAGCACCAGCAGCTTCCACTGGCCGAAGATGCGACCGAGCACCGACGTGGTGGAGCGTCCCTCGCGATCAAACGAGACGGCACCGCCGGCGCCCGTGGCCTTGATCTGGGCGATGGCCTTTGCGTTGGTGTAGGGCGGGTAGCGGAAGGAGAGCAGTCCGTCCATCCAGCCGGGGATGGAGGCGACGGTGCGGAGGTGGGTGAACTCGCGGAAGCCGTAGATGCCGTGGTAGGCGCCGGTGCCGGAGCCGCCGACGCCGCCAAAGGGAGCGTCCTTCATGGCCATGTGCAGGATGCCGTCGTTGAAGGTGACGCCGCCCGAGTTGGTGCGGTCGAGGATGTCGCGCTGCTCCGCGCGCGAGTCGGTGAAGCCGTAGAGCGAGAGCGGGTGGTCGTGCGCGGCCGTGTAGGCAATGGCCTCGTCGAGCGTGCCGTCGAGGATGGGCAGGATCGGGCCAAAGAGCTCCTCGGAGAGGAGCGAGTCGTCGGTGGTGACGTTATCGACGACGGTGGGCGAAAAGTAGCGCGTCGCCGGGTCGCGGTCGCCGCCGTAGATGATGTTGCCCGACGACTTTTCGAGCAGGCCCTCGAGGCGGTTGTAGTGGCGGTCGTTGACAATGTTGGTGACGTAGCCCGGGTTGGTGGCGGAGCTGCCGCCGAGGTACTGGTTAAAGTACTTGGCGAGCGCCTTGAGGAACGGCGCCTTGACCTTGGGGTCGACAAAGACGTGGTTGACGCCGACGCAGACCTGGCCCGAGTTGAGGAACTTGATGTTGGCGATGCGCTTGGCGGCGAGGTCGACGTTGGCGTTGGCCGTGACAATGGCCGGGCCGCGGCCGCCGAGCTCGAGCGTGGTGGTTGTCAGGTTGGGCGCCGCGCGGGCGGCGATAATCTTGCCGACGACGGTGGAGCCGGTGAAGAAGATGTGGTCAAACTTTTTGCCCAGGATATGGTTCATCTCGGCCGGCCCCGCGGTGACGACGCGCACGGCGTCCTGGTCGAGGTACTTTGGGACAATCTTGGCAATGAGGTCCTGCGACGCGGGCGCCAGCTCCGAGGGCTTGAGGATGACGGTGCAGCCGGCGGCGAGCGCGGCGGTCAGGGGCTCAAACAGCTCCATGAAGGGGTAGTTCCACGCCGAGACGATGAGGGCGACGCCCTTGGGCTCGCGGCGGATGCGGGCGCCGCCGAGCAGGTTGAGCGGGTTGGTGCGGGCGGGCCGCTCGTCGGCGTTCCAGGCTTTGATGTGCTTGAGGGCCTCGAGGATGGCGGCTTGGATGCCGGCAACGTCAACGGGCAGCGCCTCTTGCCGATGCTTGTTGAGGTCCTTCTTGAGTGCCTCGACGATGCGCTCCTTATTGTCCTCGAACATCCACCAGGCCTTGCGAAGCTGCGTGATGCGCCAGGCCAGCGGCTTGGTCACGTTGGACTTGAAAGTCCGTGTGACGACGTCGACAGACTAGATGTTTTGGGAACAGGATCAGTTAGCGTGAGGACGGTGGAGGGGGCGAATTTGATGAGGTTATCGAGGGCAGTAGATAACCGGTGTAGGCGCAAGCAGGGAAGAGCTGGCACTTGCCTCGTCGATTTCTTCATTTGTGCTAAACGGCATGATGGGCGACTGGATTGAAATCAAACTGGCTGTCGTGTTTGATATGTGTAGATGTTGTGGATAAGAAAAGGATTTGCGATTCATTTGTCAAACGGCGGCCATCTGTTGTCGCCAGTGTGCCTCGGCCCGGGTAGCTAAGTAATCTGGGGGAGGTGGCGTTGGAGTGGGCAGCTCCCCCAGTTGCTCCGCTGCCCCGGCATGGAGCCTGGCCATGGGCGTAATTAGGCCGGTTCCGTGATTGGGCGTAGGCGGCCTCGGGGGTTGCATCCAAGGCGACAAGCTGCCCATAATTGGACGATGGAAATGGTGATTTGACTTGATGCTGAGATGGAAGCAACCACATGTTCTTGAAGCCCTCCAAGCTGTGGTGGCTGTTGTGTAGCCGCACACACGCGTTCATGCATGTCGCATGTGAAGGAAATGGTGCTACCCAGTGGACCATGTCAATTTGTACTCGTGGATTTGGGATTCG
This sequence comes from Beauveria brongniartii, assembly GCA_030782485.1. Classification (NCBI taxonomy): domain Eukaryota; kingdom Fungi; phylum Ascomycota; class Sordariomycetes; order Hypocreales; family Cordycipitaceae; genus Beauveria; species Beauveria brongniartii. The sequence continues at coordinate 22,425 of JARJPP010000705.1, forward strand.
TCTGCGCTCCTTCAACAGCGGTTGTCGTTTTATAAAGTGCCTGGTATTCACGTAGTCTTTCAATAGGCTCACCAACTGGTAGTATTTTTATACAGTGCCTTTTATCTACTATACAAATTTTATACGTCACCAGCTGTGTGCCAAATACTGAATCCAAATTGTATATATTAGAAAGCTAAAAGACCAGCCATCTTCTGGGGAATCATATCTCTCAACTGTTCAAATACGAACCAAAAAAAAAGGCGACAGGCTCTGAAAGCCAAGCGCAAACAAAGCAGCGCAGCCCAAGGAAGCATAATTCGAAAACAAGTAGCATATAGATCCAGCTCAACGCCGTCCGCCCAGTTATATATGTCCTCTTCAAGCTGTTTGAGCATCCTTTGCTCAATTGCAGCCGTCTCGCATTTCCGTCCAACGTTGCATTCATTAGTTCAAATCAAACCGTCGTCCGCTCCTTCGTCTCTTGACCCTTTCGTCCCGTCTCTTGCTCCGCTTCAGCGTCGCCTCTTTGCTCATTTTCCGGGAGGAGGGCCGGGGGGAGGAGCGTAGCCGCCGTCGGGATGGTACGTGTTCTGAGGCTGCTGGGGACCGCCGTACTGCTGGTTGCCGTAGTAGCCGTCGTTGGGGTTAAAGGTGGTGCCGGTGTTCTGAGGTTGCTGGCTGTTGCCGTAGTTCGGGGGTGCCTGGTAGCCCTGCTGCTGCTGATTGTAGTCGTAGGGCTGGTTGTAGGTCTGCTGATTGTAGCCCTGGTTGTAGGTGTTTTGGTTGTTGTTGTTGTTGCCACCCCATTTGTTGCCCATCCAGCCGGTACCGTACATGGGCTTGGAGCCCTTGCGCGCGCGGCGACGAGCGCAGCAGCTATGAATAAGTTAGAAGTGTTTCTTTTCTTTTCTTTTTTTTTTCGTTTAAAAAAATTGTCGGACAATTCCGAGATGATGGAAAATCATACCTGCAGAGGAAGAGGAAGATGAGAGCGAAAAAGATGAGGACGCCGACGAGGACCCAGCGACCCCAGCTGTACCAGCTGTTGCGGTAGCAGTAACCGTTTCGGTAGCTATAGCCGCTAGGGCATCGGCTGCCGATGAAGCGGGTGTCGAGCAATTGTGACGCGTCCATGGTGTGTCGAAGCAGCGAAATACTGTCCTAGCAGAACTTTGTGTATTCGACAACAATGTAAGATGAAGGAGGAAAGAAAATTATGGATGGTGTGGCTTGGGGGGAGATAGATGATGGGGACCCAAGAGAACGCGAGCAGTCTTTGTCCAAGAGGCTATGGTGCCACTTGTTGCAGCTAAAAGTGGAGACGATTTCTGAGCCAAGCGAGGCGCCAAACTGGCACGGGTACTCACAGAGCCGGGGAAGACGATGGGAAGCCTTGCAGTTCTTCTGCGCAAGGTAATTATGTTTGACGAGGACGACGAGAAGCAACAGGATTTGCAAAGACAAAGAGAGGAATGACGATTCTGTAGCATCAGATGAATGCAAAGGGAATCTTAGGAGGCATATGCGGGCAAGGCAGCATTAAAGTCGAAAACAAGGCGCGCCAGCAGCTGAAAAAGTGGCGGAGCCCAGGCAGACGGCTCTTGACAATTTGTGGCTAGGGTTGTCTGGGCGGGCTGAAAAGAAGAGTACAAGAGACTCTCCTCGGTCGCGCACGTCCTGACGAGACCCGCCATGGCAATGGAGAAGGTTGACAAGCTCATCTTGTTTTCTTTTTAGCGTGGCTGATCTCGGCCTACAATGTCGTCAACGAGTTTCCATCAACCTTGACACTGTACCATTCTGGTTCTCTTCTTTTTGTCCCGCCTTTTTTTTTTTTTTACTGCCTTCTCCTTGATCTTCCTGCGCACCTTTGCCGTTATCAACCGTCACCATTTTTTTTATCCTTGGCTCTGGTGGCGGTGCAGACGTCATTTGGGTGAAATCGTATGCAGCCCAGGCTGTGGGGCGCGCGCTGCAGGGCGAAGCTTGTTCAGCCCACTTGTTGCTTGTTGCAGGGGATGCTGGTCTGTGGCTGAGCGTCGGATGGGCTTGCCTGTGGCGACCTCGCCGTCAAGAGCAGCAACTCTATTTACAAGCCAGCCGAGATGAACCACTACCCCAAAGGTAATTAGTGTTTCAGCGCTCAAACTAATTGAACAAATGCCAACTGATTCCTCAACAACCCGGCAGTAGAAAACAAAGACCACCAAACTGCAGGCACCTCATATTGCGTGTTTGCTGAGTGTGTGCTTTGTGTGCCCGTCGTATGTATGACGCCAAACATACATCACCGCCACGCCCTGCGGCCCAACGCCAAGAACACGACCCAAAAAAAACCATCATCATGGAATCAGAGTGCCACTGACAAATTCCTCCCAACTAACTATGCATCATGGCTCAAAATCGTGACAGAAGAACCGGCCCCCAAATGGCGCCGATAACCGACAGCCGGGCCGCGCGTTCATTTGGCCACGGACGTGGCTCAGCAGCATCGCCGGTCCGTCGAGGCGCGACGGCATACATACCAGTATTGGCGCGGCGCTGAGCAGGCAGTTATCAATCCAGGTATATTATAGGGCTTCTAGAACTATTGGAATTGTTGCCATTGACGTGTGCGGGCACTCTTGACACCTGGTCTTGGAAACAGTTTCACTTGCCGCTATAGGGCGATGCGTATGATATAATAGAGTGACAAATGTCAGTGCATGCCAACGATGATTGCTAGCCACTGCCACGAAAAACATATGGGTCGGCCCAAATACTCCGATCTCTTTAAAAGAAATGATTCCATCTCTTAATCTTCTGAGATCTGCCTTCATTTCTACCCCGCTTCCAACCAAAGTATAATCTTTCAATGGATCACCAATACGCGGCCGAATAACCTCTCTCATTTCGACGAACATGGCATCTTGCGATAGCTGATGACGCTCTGCTCTGCCAATTTGTACAATTCGAGTATCGGCAATCTCTTCTCAGGCAACCCTGACGTCTCTTTAGTTTGCCAAACCTCACAAAGGCACCTAAACAAGTAGGGAAAAGAATCAACACAGTATGTATTTATTACGTCTCCGCACAGGCTTCATAAAGATGTAAAATGGGCTAGCGACCTTTTTCACCCTCTTCTAATCGTCCGTCCAAAAAGTTCGCTGTCCGAAGAGGACAAGTCCCCATTCGCCGCCTTCTACTCTTCGCTGCCATTGTAATTCTTCACCAGTCTCATAAAAACGACGCAAGAAAAAGAAATAAAATGGAATATGCGTGGAAACCAAGTCTGATCCGTACACAAGTCACCCGTGACGCCGCGCCGCAATGGGGAAAAATTCTCGTAAAAGTATTGCCTTATTTTGCCCCCCAAAAGTACAAGAGAGTGGCCAGCAGCAGACACCAACGAAAAACTTTTGTGCCTTCAGTAATCCATCGCAGATGGCCAATTCACGCATCATGCTGCCGTAGGTCGTAGGTCATTAAGAGGGTATTGCATCATGTCAGCCGCGCATTTGTAGTGTTCACGCTGCTGGCGTGGTGGTATCGTAGTCATAGGTCGTATAAGAGAATCACGTAGGAGAAGCCGGTATATATATAGATAGGGGAAACGCGATTGTGGCGTACAAGGCGCGTAACTCGCGTGCATGTAGGCGCTCGACGGCGCAGTTGAGGAACACCATTAGAGCCCGCTGCGGGGAAAAGAATATCGATTTCGTCGTGCCTCTTCAGCGGCCTTGGCGTTTCGATCGGCGGCTTGCTGGGCCTGCTGCTTGGCGGCCAGGGCGTTGATCTTCTCGCGGGCCTTGAGCAGGCTGCTGTTGTCTTGCTGCTTGATCTTGGCGCGGATGTCGTAGAGGGCCATGAGGGTAGAGGCGCGCTCTAGGTCATCGTCAACCTATAGGGCGGGTTAGTTTTTTTTTTTTCTTTGGCGTAAGGCCATGCAGGAGAGCGCGGGCGCAGAAGTGATGGGTATACTGACATCGGAACCGCCGCCGCGCGGGGTGCCGGGGATGGAATTGGTGCTGGAAGAGGGGCGGGACATGTTGGGCGAGCTGATGAGGATACGGCGGCCGAGCTTGTCAAACTTGGGCAGGCCGGCCTGTTCCGTGGACCAGTGGCGGCGCATGGCAGGAGGACGCTGCTGCTGCTGCTGGGGCTGTGAGGTCGGCGACTCGTGGGCGCTTTCGGATCGGACAATAGGGACATTAGCGTTGACGATGGCGGCGGCAGCCTGGGGTTCCTATTGATGATGGATTAGTGACAAATTGTCCATGTGGCAGCAGTTTCCTTGTTTCTGGGAAAATGGAAACACGCAGCGCCAGACTGCATGCAGAGCGTAAGCACACGTACCGCGGCGCCAAGGTTACTCAGATCGGCGAGGACCTGGGAAAGTTGCAAACTCTCCATGGTGATGGATATTGGATGAGAGTCTTAAAACGTATGAGAAATCTGGCAGCGAGACGGGCAACTTTAGCCAGCCCGGTGACAGTGTCGCAGGATGTGATGGTGTGCGCAGTAGTGGTGAGAATGTGATGGAAATTAATTGTGTGCTAAGCAAAGTGGTTGTCTCGGTATCGGCAGCGAGTGTATGGAAGAGGCAGGAAGGTCTGCGAGACGATGGTGTTATTGTTATTTGAGACCTTGCAGTGCTTTTCGGTAGTCTTGTCGTCGAAGGATGGGATGGTTGTGAGGAGGAAAAAACGAGGTGAGCGCGTGTGGGAAGGGGAAAATGTTTAGGAAAGGAGCCTGTTGTCGGCTGAAAACAGACGGACCAGGTTTTGGGGGCCTTGGGGTGAGCAACTGGCAGGCTGGCGGAGGGGCCGCTTTTGTGTGGCCACTTTACACTGACCAGCCCAGTGACCGCAGACAGAACACTGCTGCCAGCCTCGAAAGTGACAAGGTCTTATCGTAGGGTCCGACTAAAATTTCAACAAGGACTTGGCTCTTTGAACTAATTTCCTTTATTTTCCTCATCTATGATCTAAACAGTAGAGGCAGGATGCTGCTGGTAGAGGCGTCGAGTGTGAAAACTTCAATACATTACTAAGCCTGCTTTCATCCCCTACCTACCTAACCCAACTGCGAGATGTCTCCGCCTGAGACCCCGTAACCCCCCGTAGCTTCCCGTCGTCCGCTAAATTTTCCCTTTTCGCAGCCTGTGTTGTGCGGGGTCACGCGCTAACCCCCAGACTTTTTTCCCACTTCCTGGTTGTCAATCAATCCATTCTTTGTCCTCTGTACTGATACTTGCACAATGTTGCTGCCTCATGGCATGAGGCCGGTACATCTACAAGGCCACCTCAAATCTGCCAGCACATAAATATTTGATGCTCTCAAGATTGTTTTATGCACCGGCAATCCACTGCATCCGCTTCTTCTTCTGGGGGGGGGGGGGGGG
>JARJPP010000711.1:0-11354 GCA_030782485.1 Beauveria brongniartii
GTGGTGCCGAGAAGTGGGTGGCCGACGTTAGTTAGTGCCCCTGGCTATGAAGCGCCTTGCGTAGCCCACTCACTGGGCAGTACAACAAAAAAACGGCTGCCGTGCTCATGGTGTGTTGATCTGTCTTCGTCGTGTCGAACCAAATTGACAACCATCATTGCGTACAGCTGCGGACGAACGCTGTCAGGCGTAGTTGCCAAATTGTGTTTGATGAGGTCTTCTGCTCTCGACCTGTCGATTCCTTTGCGCTTCCACACTGCATGGCCGGTTGGCCGACGAGAGACGCATTGCACACTAAGCTGCAGGGCTGACCTGCAGAAGGTGCTGATGCAATGGCAAGTCTGCACCGCTCGGCTTCGCTAGCGTCGCATCATGAGCTGGCCGTTGGCCGGGGCCATGGAGCATGGAACCATGGGACGGATGCCGTTCCTGGCTGGCGCGCGAACGACGTCCACAGCAACGTACGCCATTTGCATCACCTTGTTCAAACGCAAAAATGCTTGCAGGTCCACTTCCAACTTCTTTCCCTGCAATGGCTGCGACAAATCGCAAGACTTGTAGCCACTCAGACCCGTCTCCCAGCGCGCGAGAGCCGCCACTGCTGCATTCACGCCCATACCATTACTCAATTCGCAGAGTCAGCCTAGCCGCAAAATGCTCTTCATGTTTCTCTCAGCACGCCCTGAAGCTCCACACACCCAGTTCATCAACCCATCCTACACGACTAAAGTGGAACTCCGTCAGGCTGGGCTAGAACAAAGGAGTTGCTCCAGCTGCGGCGCGTAGTCAGATCCAAGCAGGTTTAAATCCTATCCTTAGATGCGTATACTTTGCGCCAGTTCCGGATGTTGACAAACACACGGAATTCATAGGCATCATTTCGAGCGGGACGGTCCGAGAGATAAAGTGAAATTGCGGCATCAATCCAGGACAAGGAATGCTTATCAGCAAGCATAATGGTCGCTCAGATGAAAAAAACCAGACAGCAGGAAATCAGCAGACGAAAACCAAACAACAGAAGACAAAGCAGCGAGAGAATAATGGTACTCCGAAAAAAAGAGACTCCGACAAGACATCAAAACCCTTGTCCAAACCCTTCAACGCCGCAGTAGACGCGTACGAGAAAGCAGATGGCATAGTCAATACAGAGACATGCCCAGACACTAAATACCTAAGCTCTACATGTTGCACAGCCACTACACATTACACAGCCACTACACATTTCACAGCCACTATACATTGCACAGCCACTATACATTGCACAGCCACTATACATTGCACAGCCACTATACATTGCACAGCCACTATACATTGCACAGCCACCATCTCTTCGACTAGCCCAGCCTCAGGCACGTAATCATAGATACGAGATCGAACAGGCATCAGTGACTCAAGATATTTCTTCCGTATGCTATTTTACAACGCCTCTGACTGGATTATCGCTTTTTTGGCAGCTTGACTTGTTCAAAGTACTCTAAGTCTCCGTTAGATGGGCCGAAATGGAAGCTAAACATGAAGGCGGTTTAAGCGACGATACGATTAACAATGGCCACAGGCCGACTGAACAACGACTAGGATGACCATCACCCCGGCTACTTTCCGTGGTAACGCTGCATATAACACTCGTGTCGCTGATAACAGGCGCCGCTTTAGTAGCACGATAAACACTTAAGGAATAGCCTTTAAGACAGCCAGATAATATAAGCACCGCACGAGAACCTGTGTTACTAGGGAAAAGACGAGGATGAGAGCAGAATTAGGAGGAGGATGACCGCTTATGGGCTTGTAGGAGGCAGAAACGCCACTTTCGGATATGTAAAGTAACTTAGCTAGTGAGCCCTATTAGCTTTTTTTAGTCACCGGGCGTAATAAACTTTTGGTTTGTATGTATAGGCTTGTGAGTAAAGATGACTGACACTTAGAGACCGTGGAGCGCCGAAATCGGCTGTAGGACGCGACGAAATTTTGAGTCCTGCGTGACTCTTCCTGGGCTTGTTACGTATGAAACAAGCGTGATGATATGGTTGAAAGCGACTTACGCTAGTACCATGGTACGGCTTGGGACTTAAGCTTTTATGCGCCAAAACGTGCTGCATGTGGCCGGCCGGAGAAGCATTGTGCGGATGAAATCTACTGCTACGCGCATAAGAGCAGCCCGTGTCACTCTCCGCAGAAGTCAAGAAAAAGATGCCTGCCTCTTGCTGTCAGGGCTGGTAACATGACGAGGGCCAAATGGGAAAATGGTAATATGCCGTCGGCTTTGTGCGGCGTCGACAGGCTCAGTCTCGTAACCGGCGGCCTCACCCCGCTGTATGGTAATGGCCCACTTGGATAATCTGGACCAAACAGGTGCCCTCAGTCCACCAAAATCAGGTTTTCTCTTTTCAACAGCACCCGTCTTTCTGCTACCTGTTCTTGTTCTAAACCGCACGCATCACGCGCATCGTGAAGACACCGCCCGCCGGCATTTGCGTCGTCTGCAAGCATCTTGGCCACTCTACCTACCTACCCCTCAGCTGGGGAAAGGTGGGGGTTGACTGACGTATCCACCTGCCACCTTTCAAAGCGTCGACGAAATGTCCCAGGTTCGTGACTTGATACACTCTCTAGAACAGTCAGTTGCCAACTCGTGAATAGCACCCGAAAGAAACGAAAGACGGCCATTACGAGCAGGTAGACTACTGCATCTTCGCGGCGACCCGGTACGACCGACCGATGGGATGGCAATCGAGCAAGGGCAGCGTAAGCCTCATACCAGAAGGCTCAGACGCAACGTCACGTGTCCGAAAATCTCTAGAGGACAATCCCAACGATGTTGCTCCCAAGAATACTAGGATATTGGTTTCAAATACTCTCTTCTACCTGAAGGATCAGGGACCTGAATAAACTTGGTCTAAAAGACATCTCCCTGCATAGTCTCCGATAGTTAGCTCGACATCGCAGTCTTGCTCTTCAGCGAGCAGCACCTCGATGCAACGTTCTGGGTGCCCATCCTGCGCTTTAATACTATATTCCATACCGGCCCAAGCGTTGTTCCCGACGAGACGGCGTAACGCCTCCAGGTGGTTACTTTTCGCCGCCTCTTTTAGTTCTCTTGCCATCCAGGAGGAAACCTTGATGACTAGGACAAAGTCCGCGGGTAGAGATGGCGGTGCGTATAACCTGGCCGCCTTTGTCCAGTCAAGTCTGCTGCCACTGATTTCCTCCCGTCTCCTTGCGCCCGTAGCCTGAACTCCAGTTGCCAGGCAACCTGAAAGCCAGTGAAGAAGCGAATCATAGCAACACTCAACAGCAATCACTCCTCCGTGTGGCCCAACCACACGCTCCTGGTGCGAGGCACTGGGCTCATTCTTGATGAGCTTGCGTAGCTCCGCCGAACAATCGTCAACTGACTTTAGCCAAGATGCTCGATATAATGGATACTTTATTTCGATGCCGGCGAAATATTTCCCAAGTTCTACACTTTTTGTCAATGCTAAATTTATGCCTCGAATAGATGCGCATACCAAATATTGCAGGGCCAGGTTTGTCTAAGCACTTAGCGTACCGGAAACCATCTGACAGCATATTGTCCCGGAAAGATTTTCCGGACGATATTGAATCTTGTAGGTATTTTTGTCGAGTAATTTCAATCGCCTGGTCCAAGTTTGTGAGGCGCTGGGACTCCCTGAGACCAACATAGAAAGCGAGAGGTATCAGCTGCTCGATGCGATAGGCACCGAACACTGTATACCGCTCTTGGTGTATGTGCTGGCACATGGCCTGAAAGTGCTTTTGACGACGCGGCTCAAAGCTTATCTCCATTTGCGAGCTTTGGTCATGTAGAGATATCACGAAACTGGATGTAGCAAAAAGTCGGATGCGGCAAGAAACCGAATATGACAATGTGGCAAAAAGTCAGATGCGGCAAAAAGTCGGATGTGGCAAAAATTCACATATGGCAAAAAGTTGGATACGACAAAAAGTCAGATGCGGCAAAAGGTCGGATATGGCAAAACTTCAAATACGGCAAAAAGTCAGACGCGACAAAAATTCAGATGCGGCACCTACGGCCAACATTACTTTTTGCTTCTCCAGGACGCCACCCGTCTATGTGCGAAGTAGATTGTAGGTATAAGCTGTGCTGGCATTTTGGTGCGCGTCGTGGAAAGTGGTGGTCAGCCTGATCTACCTCGTGCCACAAATTTGGCGGCCTGCCAAAAGGACAGGGGTACCACAAAGTGGTGGTTAACCACAAGACTATGGTCTCTCAGTCTTGTCTCTGGATGCGCGTGGTGCCGACGCATCGGCATGCATGGCCCGCAGTTCTACGATGCTCAATTCGACACACATCACTCCCAGTCAGAATGAACATTGTATTTACTCGGTACCTTGAGATTGAGGCAAATATGCACAATGGAGAATATATAGAGCACTACCACTATAGCCAGATAAGCCACTGCTTATTTTTCTATCACACGCAAGTGACTTTTATTAGAACAGGTGCACCAGAATATTCACGCCTGGTATATTACGCTGCAAGCTGGCGTAAGCCACGACAATTCGCCGCACCCTCACCATACACTAGGTATCTGTGCAAAGTACTCGTACATTTGAGCTTCGTGGCTTCCGATCACGTCCGTACAATTGATCCATGTATAAAAGCGCCGCCATGGTAGCAAAATTCAACTCGTTTCGTTCTTTCTCAACTCGTCCACCTTCATATACCTCGACTAAGATGAGCGGACTAGTGTCATCAGGTATCGCGTGGGCATTTTACAACAATGCACAGAGCGAAGACATAGAATATAAGTCATCTGCGTTCTGGCAGGTTATTCTTCAAACTTGGTTTAAACTGGAACACGACTACGCTGTCATATGCGAGTACTCTCCCGACGGAGGACGCAGCAGGACCGACATCTCAGTCTTCAAATATGATTCCAACCATCATACACTTGCAATTTTGAACGTGGTTGAGGCAAAGCGACAAGGAAATTCTCCCAAACAAGCCGAAAAGGACGCGTTGGAATCGGCCCTCAAGGCCATCGACGAATACAAAATGACGGGAATTTATGCCATGACTATATGGGGGACCAAATTTCGCCTCTGGATGGTGGCAGCAGAGAGGCGCAAACTTGAGCCTGTCGACGAGGGTGAGGACAAGCTGGGTCATAGGGCGTCATATATTGACGCGGCCTCGGATCAAGCCCGCTGTTTTGTGGACGCTGTCAACCTCATGAAGGACGAGCCAGCACTGCGGAGGGCACCGATCCTTCCGAGTCAGACGCATTTGTTGAACCAGGTTCCTTCGCAGTTCATTTACGGCAGCACTCAGATTCAAACTGATCAAGCTGGTGTTGGCCCAGCGTATCCTCAAACTGGTGCTGACTTGACATATACTCAAGTTGGCGCTGACACGACATTTATACCTCAAGTCGGAGATGCCTCGGGATCCGCAGGTCAAACAGGATCATTACCAAACACAAGCCCGGCTAGGCGACGAGAAAAAACAGTCAAGCTGACAAGAGTCAGGCATCTAACGACTCGTGACGAACTCGTGTTCAAAAGAGGGAACAGCCAACAGCCAACACTCGAAAGCGAATGGAACTGGGACAGAGAGCGGAACATGTACAAGTGGAACAGGTCGAAAGAGACTACTTACTACACAGAGAGCCTTGAGAGATGAAGACGCTAGTATCTTGCGTGTGTGGTTTAGTCATTCATAGAAATACAAATATTATAATTGATTTCGAGCCACTTGATGGCAGTAGTAGTAATGGTTGCGCGCGTCTGCTTTGAACTTCTGACTGCTAGTGGCGGATAATGTCTCGGTCTGAGACAGTCTGAGACAAGAGAAATGAAAAATATCGTTATATGCAATATAGCCAGGTAGCCTCTCGCTAAACATGTTTATGCAAAATATGGGGCGATGAACTTAACGGTTTTCAGCTTTCCCTTCTCTGAGCCAAGGAGGCCGCAAAGAGGCCTCGCCTTATCATGGTAACAATGACATTATCAATTGGCTTCAACTGATGCGTTTCATCGATCTCCCTATAAGATGTGGGCTGTGTCGTTTTGCCTTGGAAGATGGCGAGCACATAGTCGTCGGTATGTACTCAATCATCTACGTCAAGTGTCAAGTCTCTCACAGACATAGTTCACAAAAACGGCCAAGTTTCAAAAAAGTACAAGTTCGTCTCCACGGAGATTATTGACGACGAGTCCGAGATCTGGTACAAGCCTTGCAAATACGGTCGCAATGAGCTTGATCCTGCGGACGCAGTCCATCGCAGTTGTTTTAATGAAGCTGCACCAGACACGCCAAACCTTCATGCACTGATTCGCAACCCCGTCACCACCTACTCATGTGAACCTCCGACGGAGGAGGAACGCAGACGGGCTTACTGGTATCGAGCATGGTTCGCCACAACTCTTTCTGCGCTGTTTCGGTGCTACCCCATTTCGTCGGCCCCCGAGCTGTTGTACATGATTGCTGCGCACTGCGTCCAGAACCTCGCAGCGCGATCTACCGTGCTACTAGGGCTTGAGTCAATGACAAGCAATTTTGGAAAGAGAACAGGCACGGTCGATGCCAGCAAGGATATCTGGGTGACAGAAACTTGCTTTGAGGGCTACAAATACATCAAAACTCTAGCCAACGAAAGACCCTTGTGCGGGGAAGCTATACTACTGCGAGAGGAGAATCCAGATCAAGCAGTGGTCACCGTATATGTCGCAGAAGATCATCTGGGCGTACGAGACATAGTGTTCTGTGGACCGGGAAAGTTGGCTGCGGAAGAGCGCCCGGGGGTTTGGTGGAGGACTATCAAGGGGGATGAATCCATTCTCTGGGAGAACGACGTATGTCCTGACTATCTTCGAAACATTGTTAAAACATCATAATGCTAACTCAATACTGCTACAAGGGTTGGAAGCTACGCCGCGTAACGAACATTGTGTGCTCGAACTGGGTAGCTTCAAAGCCTACGAGATCGATCTCACGGGTTTACTTTCTCATGTCGTTCCAAGCAAAAGAGTTGAAGCTGGCATCACCGTACAGGAGTGATATTCAGCCCACTAGTTACTCGTTTTGCTGGAATCGTCATCTACAGAGCATTCACGCGCAAACCTCAAACAACACTACCGCTTCTGTCTATAAGAACCACCCAAACAGCGTCGTTTGGCTACACGTGCCAATCTGCGACAAATACATATCTGAGATATGGTTGCGCAAAATCCGGGGACAGCCATGCGCACTTGTAGTAAGAATTCTACAAGCCCTCGCGACTCACATTTTGACTAACCGCGTTGGCAGCTGGTCTTGCAGGACGGCGAGACTCATGTCATCGGGCCATATCCGCGGCGGTCCTGGCACGAGCCATCCTACTTTCGACTTGACCAACAAGAAAGTGGCTGTAGCCTTCCGCTTTTCGATAATAATTCCATGGGAGACATTTGCGCACTTGCCTTCTTAAGCGAAGATCCGACTTCAAATATGCCGCTGGCGCTAGCTCTGCCGACGCCAAACACTTGCTACCCGCCAGCTAGCCCACATGAAGTCTATTTTTGGTCTTATGCCGAGCTTGATCAACTCGTTGAGATTGCTCCGTGCCGATCAAGCCAGCCTGGCTGTTCTATTGCCGGTCTCCTCCTCACATATGCAAGCGGCAGACAGGCCAGTGTTGGTATAGTCCGACTGGACTACCTGGACAGGCCGCAGTCAATGGACAAACACACCGGATTTTGGCTGTGTTTTCAGCAAAACGAACCTCAAATATGTGCTTTCAGCTTAATCCCGCCGACATCGCCAGATTATTTACATATACAGTGCCAAGGAAGGCTAGAGTGGTGGTATTCGTACAGACAGTGTCGCGTGCATTATCGGGATCAAGCGAGTCCGCCCCCAAGGATTTAGCCTTTTCATAAATATCAAAAGTAAATATGTTAAATCATATTTGAGACCAGGCTATATATTCACACACATAGCTAGAGCACATCAGGAATGGCCAAATTCAGGTCAGCACATTGTGGTTCTTTACCACTGTACCCAAACCCCTAGCGATCACACGACGTCCAGTCATGCATCAAGTTGGTATTCGACAACTACGGCCAAAAGTAAAACTTCTCTGTCTACGATATTACGCCTGAGGAGTCTCACGCCATGAAATCCCAGCGTCGGCCAATTCAAAGGCGGGCCTCTGCGAAGGTATCATCGCATTCGGCTAGTGTGCGGCCCGTATACCACACACTTCAGGCAGGCTCCTCTGCGAGCACAGCCCCCACCAGCCAAAAGAACGTGCAAATTCCCAGCCCAGTTAACATTCTAGGGACACCCCCAGGGCCGCTTCTCAGCATTCGAAATCTGGCGACACATGTTGGAGAAGACCACACTCGATAGACTGTAAAAATGAGACAAGCTAACGTAGCCCATAAGCGAGTGGATCAAACCACCGAGTGGATCATGATCTTGTACTCAGTTAGTCTCTGCGGGAACGGGGCCCGTTCCCGCTTTTCAGCTATTCACCACGCTTCCTGTATCCTGGTTGACATCATGCCCCGTAACGGGCCCCGTTCCCACCAAATGTTCCCTTTATGCGCGAGACGTGTCCCAAATTCCCCGAAACGGGGCCCGTTCGCAAATCGTGCGCGACCAGCCAATCGTAGTATAACCAACACCAGCTCGACCCCTGTGGGCGCGTGCTTAGGGGGCGTGCAACAACGCGTGCAGGAGTTTTGCTGGCATGAAATTGACCTAGAGGCCTATCACGCTTGCTTGCTATCTCTACGCGTCCCTATTTTCTTCTCTGTTCTATAGCGACTTCCTAGCATAAGAATGAATGTGCCTTATTGGACTTGACTTTGAGAAGCCATGTATGCGAGCCGTTACAGGCAGAAGGTGTACAACGCCTTACCTCCCTCGGCCTCTCTTTCAATCAGCCGGAACCGGCTATATTATGTATCCAATGTGGTTGCACATAGCCGCGTGTCGCACCGACGGTGCGCTAGGTTATTAGACGAAAGACTAGTGCACAGAAATCACATATAAATCTCCTCCGCTTTTATTTCTTTCTCCTCTACTTTAATACTTATCTTACCTCTTTCCCTTCTTATAAGTGTTAAGAAGTGAAGGTATAGCGAAGTATAGTAAGAGTATAAAAGTAGAGTTTAGAGTAAAAATAATATAGTTTTATTTACTAATTTTTAATCCCCTTATAAATTATAATAGTACTATAATTAAGTTTTCTATGTAATCTAGTAATATACTATACTGCTACTTAACTTTAGTGACTATTAGATTAAAAATGCCTCTTAATAAATATCGGAGACGCGTAAAATCAAGCTAATCCCTTCTAAGTTCGTGATTTAGGCTAATAATTTAGTCAAATAAAGACGTCGTGTACGTGAAAACCGATAGGCTACCCGTTAAAGGCAAGGCTCAGATCAATTACACTAGATAGCCACGTGGACCACACATAAATAGACCATCTCTATTACATCCACCTCATCAGACTCAGCTTACCTAATAATCCACTACATTTAGACTAGAAAATAGATATAATAGAGTGGATTTAGGTGGATTTAGGTAGGTATAGCTAGATATCCCCTTACCCGGTACTTGCCTCTTAAATCAGGACCCTAGTCAGCCAGGCTAATCACCCCATAGCTAATCTTATAACTAGCCGGTAACTATTTAATATGTTTTCTCTAGATTCCTGCTATTTACTTTCTTAACTTTATTTTCTAGACGATATTAGCTAACCAGCCGGCCTAGCCAGAGCAGCAGTAGCTCCTCGAAGACCGTCTTTTTCGCCATTTTAGTGGCTAGACTTAGTCGGAACACGCTCGTGACACTAGCTCCTAGCTGTAGGACTTTAGCTATGACATTTAGCGTCATAGCATACGCAAATAGGCCTATAAGGACTATATCCTTAGAAATAGTCCCATTATCGCGAGTTTTTCCTCCTTAGGTCTCTAGAATGCGGCAAATCATCTATAGTGTAAGCATAAAACACTAGCCCTAGAGTAAGAGAAAAAGAGCGCCGCATAGCTAAAATCTAAAGGCATACTAAAATTAAGCTAGCTAACTATTACCTCTATTTTAAAGCTAGACGTTAATAAGCCTAGGGAACAGAATATCACGAATTATATTATCTTACGCTTTAATAAGTAACACTTTTAGCGTATACTAGTCAAGTTAATCGTTAGTAGTAACTAGTCCTTCTCCTTCGTCAAGAACCCTAACCTCTAAGACATCTTCGACTATTTAAGTCCCTCTGTTTTAATCTAACACGCTAACTTAAGTGCTAGGGCTATTTGATATAAGATCATCTAATAGTATAACCACTATAAGAAGAAAGTTATTAATGTGCTAAAAAACGCCCCTAGACTACTTTATATATTATTTAATAGCTAGATGTCTTAAAATAAGCTTACCTTATATAGGATTACTTGCTTTTTTAGAGATAAGAAGGATCAGCTATATAAAATTATAATTAGGGTTCTAGAGGCTTATTGTCACTTTAGCTTAATAATTAGTGGGGAGGTTCTCGATATCCTACATACTCTTAGCGTAAATCTAGAGAAGGTTAGCTATTTTACGCTTAATAACGCTAAAAACAACAATACTATAATAGAAGTTATTAGTGGTAAACTTAGATTTAATAGGCGACTATGTTAAGGACGCTGTATTAGCTATATAATTAACTTATTAGCGAAGGCGCTCTTATTTAGAAGAAACACAGACGCGCTCAAGTAGTAATTATCAGGCGCAGAAGCGTTATCTAATGCCAAATACGCCCGATGGCGCAAAAGGGGGCCGGTTGGCAAGTTATATAATATCGTTGTTAATGTGCGCATTAGCCATCGGTAAAAGTCGTGTCGTGATCAAAAGTCGTGTCGTGGCTAAAACGGCTGTTGCGGTAGCTCAAATCCCGACCCCACCAAACGCCAGCCATGACTTGCAGGGTAGGGTCCTTCCTGTTGCTGAACCTACGTACTGACTGGTCCAATCTCTGCATAGGCCAAAGCAACCTCCTCGTCAGATGCAGAACCCTGACTCGGGTAGGTGTTGCCTTTACTTACAGCTCAGAAAACTCCACTATCAGGCAAAATCGCCAGCATGGCTTTTGGGTCCGCGCTTTAGTTCAACGCACAGATAACATTACAGTGAGTCTTCATATTTCACGGTATTCAATCAGAACTGTCTGCTAATCTTGCCCTTT
The DNA here is from genome assembly GCA_030782485.1 of Beauveria brongniartii. Lineage (NCBI taxonomy): Eukaryota > Fungi > Ascomycota > Sordariomycetes > Hypocreales > Cordycipitaceae > Beauveria > Beauveria brongniartii. The sequence continues at coordinate 11,202 of JARJPP010000711.1, forward strand.
TGTGTCGTGAGTCCTCCATTAATAGAATACCCCTAGAATTTAGGGTTAGGGTTAGGGTTAGGGTTAGGGTTAGGGTTAGGGTTAGGGTTAGGGTTAGGGTTAGGGTTAGGGTTAGGGTTAGGGTTAGGGTTAGGGTTAGGGTTAGGGTTAGGG
>JARJPP010000713.1:0-14349 GCA_030782485.1 Beauveria brongniartii
CGCCCCCCCCCCCCCCCCCCCCCCCCCCCCCCCCCCCCCCCCCGTGGGCAACGGAGCCGCCGACCTTGGCCGGAGAGTCAGAAAAAACATGTTTGATCCTCGGCCGTCGGAGGGACATGCTTATTAGTCAATTTGACTTTGGTGTGGCAAGCATGAACCGAGTGCGGAGGGCAAGTCGAGTAAGTCACGGAGTATCGGTAGAGTTTGGAAAAAAAGGAAAGAAAGGAAAGAAAAACGGTACAAGGTGCAACTCCTACGTATCATAAACGGAATGTCAGTTGCAGGGCAAGCAAAGCATTGAAGCCACATATTAACGTTAAAGTGCATTGCCTAACTAGTTAGTTATGAGTTATGCTGCAGACTCGCCCCCCCCCCCTGAGTTGGTGCTGCGCCTACAGTGGGGAGTGTAGTTCTCCTGAGGAGCTGGAAATAGGTGGGAACAAAAAGAGCCCTTGCGACTGTTGATCCCGATAACTAGAAAAGCGAGCTGTCGGAAACCTTAATAGTCTTTAGTTTTGCGCTGCGGTTGCTCGCGTGCCAGTCCATTTGCGCCACAAAGTCAGTGTGCCTGATAGTTTATGACTTGGTAAAGCGTTCTATCCGTGCCGAGTAAATACATACCAGTAATTGAATAACAGGCGAGGAACGTCGCAGATCATTGCTCAAAACCATTGACGAGTCAGTCAAGGAAAATGTTATGCCATTGATAACACTAATAAGCTATTCGACCCCGCCCATCTCTTTTCCATCCTCGTCCAAGCTCAGCTCGCCGTCATGTTTCTATTACTTAGTCGTTCTGATGCGTCTCATGTAGCTGTACTTGACTCGCTCGGCCCTGCGACCCATGCACATCATCATTCCACACACACAGACACACAAGCCGGCTTAGCTTAGCATCTGCCTCGCCCTCTTCTCCAGCGCCGCCACACCATCCTCGCCCAGCGTCATCGACAGCCATTCCCGCGCCTTGTCCACCACCAGCTCCCACACCTCCTGCTCGTCGGCAAGCTTTTCCTCGAGGTACGCGACGGCGCACACCGTCGCCGCCACCTCCTCCGCCGCCACCTCGAGCTGCTTGCCGGCAACCTCGCGCGTCACCCCGAGCAGCTCCTCCAGCGCCGTCGACCATGTCCAGCTACCGCCAAAGGTCTGCAGCGCGATAATGGCCTCGAGCGGCGTCTTGGCGTCCTCCTTGGTTGGGATTTGGTAGGATTCATCGTCTTCGTCCTGCGCGTTGCCAAACGCCACCTGCTGTCCACTTGGCGCCTTCCGGTGCCGAGCCCTACCCAGCTGCTGCTGCTGCGCCATTTGCTGCTGCACCATTTGCAATTGTTGTGGCGGCTGAACAGACCTGCTCTGCATGCTCTGCAGGTTGCCAAATAAGCCACCAGACGTAGCGACGTTTGCTTCCGCCGCCGGTGCCCCAAAAAATGTCGGCGAGCCGTCGCCGCCGCCGCCGCCGAAACCCGCCGGCTGGGGCGCCGGCAGCGCACTGCCAAAAAGGCTGTGGGAGGTCGTATCCAACGCATACGGGCTAGCACCACCGAAACTGGCCGCCGCCGCCGCCGTCGATGCCTGCATTGGTGCAAACGGCGAAGATGCCGCCGCAGCCATGCTATGCATCATCATCATCGGTGCCCTGCGTGCTGCCATGGTCTTTATGCTTCTCTGCTGCGGGGCGCCGCCCGGCGCGGCGGCGAGCGAGGCCGATACGTCGCCGACCAGGCAGAAACTCTCATCTTGGTCACTGTCGTCATTCTTGTTCTGGCTCTGATGCAATGTCGAAGCTCCTACGTCGGATGATGATGCCGTGTCCGGCGTCGACTTGTTGTCGCCCCTTTTCCTCACGGCGACAAACGAGCACCACTTGCCCGCCACCTGGTGCTCGACGCCGAGCTTGACGGCCGCTTCCCTTGCCACGTCGCTCATCCGCGCGGCGTATGCCTCGCTGAGCATCTTGCCGTCGGGCAGCTTCGCGTCGTAAACCCATCCGCGACCCTCCTCCAGGTCCTGCACGGCCTTGCGCGCCCCGAGCTGGTGGATAGTGGTGCCCTTGTCCGCAATGGCGGTGATGGGTATCTCGAGCTCCAGCGGGCCCTGGGGCGCGGTGCCTTTGAGAAGCACAGACTTGGGCGTGCGGTGCGCGCGCGCCTCGGAGAGCAATATGTAGACGGATGTGCGGTTGAAGGGGAAGAGCGGCGGGATGGCGTAGGGCGCTTGTAGATATGTCGGCGTCGGCAGATTTGGCAGTGGGAGCGCCTGGGCATCGGGCATCTCCAAGTCGTCGTTCTTGACGGACGAGTCGTATAGGGGGATCGACGTCTTGGCTGGCTTGTTGTCTGTCTTGTCGCCAGTGTCCACCACTGTACATTCGCTGACCTTTTCCACGAGCTCAAACTCTTGGTCGTCGTCCTTTTCATACTTGATCTCCAGGCTGTAGTCGTTTACATGCGGGGTCAGCGCACCCTTTAGCATACGCACCACCTTTTTATTCATCTTTTCGTCTTCGCTAACCGACTGCGCAAATCCTCTCCCGGCGCGTGCCACGCCCTCAATCAGCGAATGGCTGGCATCGGCGCCCACGCCCAGCGCAAAGACGCGAATCGCGCCGTCAGCTTCTTTGACGGCATGGTTAATCGCCTCAAACGTGGCATTCTCATCCCACGTCTCGCCGTCCGTCATCAGAAACACCTCGAGGTTGCGCGATCCCTCGCGGTTGGCAAACGTGGCCTCGATGGGCTCGCGGATGCGCGTGCCGCCATTATTAGCCGTAAAGGTCCGTACGTGCGCCGCCGCCTCGTCCAGCGTCTTTTGGCTGTAGGGCTGCGACTTGGGCCACAGGAACGAGTGCGACGAGCCGAAGCTGCAAATGTTGAACAGGACGCCGACTGGCAGCGACCGGAGAAAGACCTGCAGCGACGACTTTAGGTTAGGCAGCCGCGTGCCCGTGTCCATGCTGCCGCTGCGGTCGCAGATGAAGACGACCTCGGGCTTTTCGACTGCGAGGTTGAAGCGCGGCACCAGCGTGGCCATGATGGCCCGGCGGCTCGGAATGGTGGCGTGCGTCTCGAGGACGGCGGACGGGTCGCCGAGGCCTTTGGCGCATACTTGCACGATAAAGTCCTTGTCGAGCTGGACGTCGGAGCGCGTGAGACTGGCCGACGCATATTGTAGTGATGGGTCGTCGTTGGGCCGTTTGGATGTCGTGCCGATTTTGACAGAAATTGGGTGCGACGGGGACTGCACGCTCTTAATGGCAGACCCGATGGCCAGATCCACGTCGATGGTGACAGATAAAGATGCCTCTTCCGTTGTCACATTTGCTTGATGATCCGGAATAGGCAGGACCAAGTCATCGGCGTACCGTGGAGCAATGTTGGTAGGTATGGTGTAGCGCAAACCATCCACTTCGGCATCGTGCTTTAGCTCTCCGAGAAATGTAATTTCAACCTTGGCCTCTTCATTCGGGCCGACATTTCCTAATGTCGTAGTAAAAACATCCGAAGCCCTTTCGGATTGTTCAAATAAACCCGCCTGCTGGCCTTGTGCCACGGCAGCGTCGAATTCCTTTTTGGCCTCGGGCCTGGATTTAACGACGCCTTTGATGACAGTCTTGCCAATCGTGCAGGTAAATGCGACCACAGAGACGCCGTCGAAAAGTGGAAAAACATAGCGTGATTCCTTGAGGGTCTGCGATGTTGGATTCTTGAATGTTTGAGTGAGGGTGGTGCGGGACGTCGACGCAAGTAGTGTGGCGTGAGCGTTGACTTGTGTAAGAGGCAGGTACTTTGGTTCATTGTTGACGATGACGATGCAGCCGCAGTAACCATTGTTGATGGTGGTAAACAGTGGTGGTCTCCAAAATTGGCTCATGGCTGTATGTCTCTTGGATTATTGGCGGGTTTGTTTGGTGGCAAAATGACGTGTATTCGGTCTGCGGGGTAGTTATGCCTTTGAATCTGAGTGATGCTGATGAATTGTCTGGTGTAAGTGATGAATATTGGGATGATGGAAAAAAAAAAAAAAAAATCCGGATCGATGCTGGCGAGGCTTCGTATTATATACCCATCTTCAAGGCATCCTCCCCGCTTTCAAGGTAGACTTTTGGCAAGATGTGTGATGGATGTGTGATGCCTAGTGAGATGAGTCGTTGCGATTGGCCGCAGTCGCAAGGCGGCAGCGCGGTTTGGATCGTTGCCTAGCTGGGAGGCCGCCTTGCAAACTACCAGCTACCAGCGGAGCTAGTTAACACTGTGGGCTGGACGTCGCGAGAGGTGTGCAGTGTGCTATTCTTTGTGAATCAACATGGGCGTTGTGGCGTTTAACAGGAAATAAAGGGTGCATTGCCACTAGGCGAGCGGGTGAGACAGTCGATGGGCATGTTTTACAGCCACGCGGCACCATGCAATGTGCAGTCTTTTGGAATGGAGACTAATCTGTAGATGACTATCATTAACTAATCTTAAACTCGGCGCCGCTAGGTGCCTGCAATGATAGAGACTTACTTTCTCACATGTACTTGCTTGCGACAGACTATTTACAATAATGCTCTTAGCTAGTCCAACGCTACCTCGACGGCCACGTCGAGACTGCGTCGCATCGTAATTTGTAGAAATAGACCCTTGCTTAATGCAGGTGCTATTGACTTGCCAATCATTAAATTTCTTCACCAATACGAGTGTCTCAGCTCACTGCAACCCTCCAACTAGTCTACTCTAGCCCCTGTCAGACCTGTCAAGCTCCCTGGTCCGTCCACTACAGCCTCGTCTCGTCTGGCCGCGGCGCGGCTTTTTCTTCTTTTTAAAAGACCCCCACGGCCCGCTCCGCTGCCATCCCGACCTCAGCAGAGCCTTCTCGCAGAGGGGCCGATGAATTCGACAACAGTCGCGGCGGTGGCGACGGCGACGGCGACGGTGCCCGCCCTGACTACGCCCTTTGCCGTGCCGGCGAGCTGCACCGACGTCTTCAACACCACTATTACATATCGCACCGGTGTCCATGGCGACGCCACCCACTACACCGTGTATGCCGCGTTTCCCCAGACCACCGGGGGCTGCCAAGCGTCGGGCTCCAACGTGCTTCGCGACGGCGCAACCATTATCGTCCGGCCGGGCGTGTGCCCGAGCGACTGGGTCGCGTACAATTTGAAAGTCGACGATCCGCAGTATTATCCCAATCCGAGCGACTCCGCCTCTGTGACATTCGAAGCCGTCTGCTGTTCGAGGTACACGTTACCTGCTACGCCCCGGATCTTTTGATCGCGCTTGGACGCTTCGCTAACATGGACATTCGCGCAGTGGATTCTCCGCGACCGGCACCGTCAATGACATCCCCAGTTTCGGACCGGCTTGCACGAAACTCGTCTCCGAGACACACGGCGTCACGTCAGGCCAGACGACCACGACGGTTACCGTTAGCGCGCACGCCGCATGGCAGATTGAATGGATGGCCAGCGATGCACCAACTCTGACGCCCCAGCCGCCGTCCATGGAGCTTTGTTATGACGTTCAAATACCCACCTGGACGCCCGGCGCAGAAGCCACAGGCCGCAAGAAATGCAAAAGCTTGAAAGAATCGCCGGACAAGCATCAGTACGACGGGCTGATATACGTTGCCATTGTGCTGCCAACTGTGATTGGCTTTTTACTCATTGTGGGATGTATATGTTGTTGCGTGTGCTACCGAAGAAAGAAGAACAGGCAAGGACGAGAGGCAGGGAAGCCGATTGAGTTGCCAGGTGATGAAATATCGCTGGAGCACTACAAATAATGCTCTCTATATTAGTAGTGATAATGGCTAGTTTTTAATGATAATACATGTACATATTCTACGAGCATGGCATTAATTGCAGTATATGACCAGCCAGAGTAAAAAGAAGCATTCAGAGTCTTTTCTCAATCTTATGCGGATATGCAAAGTCGTTGACTAGCATTCCGTCCTGCGATAAGAGAGGCATGCCAAGTTGTGAAAGCTGACGGGCGGAGTAGCCTCAGCGCACAGGATTCGCCTTGCCTAGAGAAGAGCCCGACAAGCAGATTAATTTCCATTGTACTTGGCAGTTCCGTACGAACCATATTTCCTATTCGAGTAAACACCCACAGACATCCAGCATCGATCGCATGCTCGTGGATTTTCGAGCCATGTTCCCGCAGGATTCTGGCCGAGCCGCGTTATGGCCGCGCCCGCTGCAGGAACTTTTGCACCCGAGCCTTACTGGCGAGCCTCAACTCAGCATTCAGCTTATCAGATAGTAGAATTACACAATGGGTGTCTTTAATCCGCAGCTTCCTACAGATTACATCTACCCAGTTGACTCACAGTGGCCCGCAATTCCACAGCCTGTTTTGTAATAACCAATTTTTCACCGTCTTCATTTTGCTTGAGACAGAATAAAAAAAAATGTAGTTTCTGTTCCTTCACAGTCCCTTTTCCTCGTCATGTTTCCCATGGACCTCTGCCCGGATCACCTGGCAGCGTCGTTGCCCCCAGCCGTTACTGGCGGGGTCGCCCTGTTGTCCGTGTCTGTATTGGCTCTCTGCTCCATTGGACCTAGGTATCGTGCATCTCACCGATCCAAGGTTCCATACCAAGACCGAGATGGATCTGCAACAGCCGAGTATGAGAAGGAAGCGCAGACAGCAGGAAGAAATGCTACCGCTTGCGCTGTACTTGCCACCTCCGTCGGGCTTGCCGTCACTGCCAATTGGGGATTGAAAGGACTACCAAGGCTAAGAGAATCGGGGCTCGACAGAGTCACTGACGGACGAATTCTTATTGACGGCATGGATATTGCCCAAGTCTCTTTGCATCAGCTTCGCAGTACTATCAAGCTCATTCCCCAAGACCCCGTGCTTTTCTCCGGCACGCTCCGCGCCAATACTGATCCATTCGCAGACAAGACGGATGAGCAGGTTCAGTCCGTCCTCGAACGGGTGCGCCTCGTCCGTGACAATCTGACCCAGCCGTCAGAAAAGTCGCCCGCACTCGGCTTGGTTTGTTTGGGTGGGATACATGTCAATACAAGAGTCTTGTGTAGGAATTGCCTTTGCGATTGCAGCGTCGACATGGGGGGTAACTAGCGGTGAACCGTGAACATTGTTCAACAGCCTTATTTAGTATCTACCTAGTCTGAATTAACAGTCGCTCAGCAGCCAATTCATTAGCAGCTAGTTCTTGATTGTTGATAGACCGGCGGCTGTTGATTCACTAGCTGTTGATTGAGACTGGCTACTCGGCACCGAAGTATCAACTGTATAATCTGCAAAAATAGCTGAAAAGACCTGCAGCGCATCTGGAACATATGCTCGCCGCCTTTGTAAAAAAAAAAAGCCCGCCTTCGGACTTGACATTTCCGGTCGCCCCCCCGCCCAGACTACCCGTCGCTGTATCGACAGCAGCGCTCTCCACATAGACAGCGCTTGTTTAGGCCCGACCAGTAGCTTTCCGAATAGTCGACTGTAATCTCGCTGCCGGCTGCTATCCCCTTGCTTACCAAGATTATACGCTCGGTGCTCAACCAAACAAAGTGCTGAAACTGAGCGTTTGGGTTGCAGCTGTGGTTGATAAAGCGCGTAAAGTTTCCCTGTCTTCCTTGCCATATTTGGTATGATCTTCCCTCAGTCAGGCCTCTCATGACATCCAAATCCTCAATATCCTTCGTGATAAGCCCGGCAAACTCCCCAATAGCTCCACCTCGCTCTATCGGCGTCAATGCCAGCAGTCCATTGTTGCGACCGTCTAGTGTCCGGAATACCTGTACCATAGCCGGCTGACATGGACCACTGAATAGCGACGGGAAGCAGTAGCACTGATTCTTTGTAGGCTCATTCGACTGTGTCTGACCACACACACGACACTCTGCTATCGGTGCTGCAACGGTAGCTGGTGGGATATAGCGGGGGTCGTCTCCATCCCATGCCTGCGTATCGACTATGGCTTCGTCCAAGTGTTGAAAAGTAAATAAGGGGTCTGATTCAACATATGTATGCCGTAAAGGCACCGGATCGGAGCCATCCAAGGAGACTACCCAATCATGTGGATGGCCTGTGAAGAGACGGTGGGTGCTTTTACCAATACAAGCTAGTAATTGGCGCCAGTGGGGGTGTAGAGTGTCTGCCGCAACCTCAATACGCATCTTGAGGCGTCTTAGAGTATCAAACCCTTTTTGATCAAGGCCGATGCGATATTTGGCGAGGCGGTAGAGTCCCAATCCTGAAAAGACAAGGGCAGCCCATCCAGCTGCGTCTTTGATATCTTTGTAGCTTCTCCAGATCGCCATCTTATTCCGTAGCTCCTTTTCTGACCATTGAAAATCCTGGCACGCCTCCATCAAAGCAGCCTTCCGACATTTAGCTGACGACATAGTCGGGCTATTGCCAGCAAGGTATTCGACGTATCTATCAAAGTTCTCTACCCACTGTGCCTGCACAAGAACCTCGAAAGACCGATATGTTCGACTTGCCTGGGTGACTTTGCGGCAGACAATGTTACTGTGGCTGAAGAAGTCGATAGCGTTGTTTGAAGTGGCAGTAACTGGGTAGATGGTCGTGTGGGCGGACGACAGCGCCTCGAGACTCACAGAGGAGACGGCGTTGTTCTCCACGTGTGTATCATTGTCCGAGACGGCATTGTTCTTCACATGTGTGTTATTATCCGAGACGGAGGTGAGAAGCGCTTGCCCTGCTTGAATTTGCGGCTCCAGAATGACGCCGCCGTGAATCTGCTCCCAAAGAGAGGTAATAAACTTTGTTAACGATGGCTGCATTAGAACTGAGGAGGTGGTAGAAAGAGTTTTGGCCCTCTTGGGAAAGTTACAAGTTGCAACTTCCATCTGGCGATGTGTATCAATGACGTTACAGTCGGATACGGGACGAAGAGCGCTGACCATCTTACGGGAGCCATCCTGGTCTGTAGAGTCCTGGCCTGTAGAGAGCCTACGTGGACTGGAGGGGGTTTCGACCAAGTCGGCGGCTGCTGGGAAAAGCCCGTCACTCTGGGCTCCAGCATGGCTATCGTCCTGACTGGCGGCCAACTTGGGCGGAGGACTGGAGGCTGATCGGGCAGCCAGAATGTGAGACAGGTCGAGGGATCGCTATGCGTGGCCATTAGCAGCTATTTGGATGTGACCATAATGCTAGGCTGCTAAAAGCTTACCGATGCAATAAGAGACCCTTTACCACTTATTACACCTCCTTCGTGGACGAAGGCCTCCCAGCGCAGAACTGGGTTGCTAAAGTGTTCTAGACGAGAGGGTTCCAGCAGTGTCTCAGCCAGATGCAGTATCTCGTCACTGAGGCTCTGGCGTAAACGGTCCAATTCGGTACAGGCGGCCATGATGATTGTCAGGGAAGAGAAGGAGATTATGATGATGATGTATTTCGTAGGTCGTGGGCCAAGCCACAAAAACAACGTCGTTGTTGGTGAGGTCCTATAAATAAATATATATGAATTCTTGGGTACATTTTTTAGGACTTTCATGCTCACTCTGCTGTGTGTGTCTGTATTTGCTTTTTGGTTGTGGCTTGCTTGTATTGGTCTGGGGCTCTCTTGCCTGGTGCTCTTTGGCCTGGTGTTGGTGGGTTGGTCCTGGTGCGTTAAAGTAGGTGGGCGAGGCCCTGGTGCCTTGAAGCTGGTGGATGTGACTGGTGTCTTGATGATAATTCGACGACTGGTGTCTGTGAAACTGATAATAATGGAGGGAAAAAAAAAAGAGGTCTGGACGGACTGGTGTTACTACCAATCGTCATGGAAGAGGGGGGATAATGATGATGTATCCCGTAAATTGTGGGCCAGGTGATCGAGCCACAGGCCACACCTAGCAATGATACAGATGCTAGTTACTCCGTAGCAAAAGTCCTCGAACTAAACAGTGATGGTAGATGCGTTTCGAGGCAACCTCATCAGCGGGTCAGAGGGACACTGTCTGAACGCTCGCCCTGCGGTGTGACGCCCTCGCTCTCTCGCTCTCTCGCTCTCTCTCTCTCGCTTGATTCGCCACAGGGGGGACAAAAAAAATGGCCCGTTGTCGTAAGGCGCCCACAGAACACCTTGTAAAAGGTGTATCGAATAGAACAGAATATAAGATACAAACAAATTCGAAAAGACAGAAGAGATAACTTCGGCACTAAATTTGAATGTCTTCTCCATTATAAATAAACGGATACTTCGCAGAGTTTATAGAGATTGGTTCTAATACAGATAGCTAAACTTTAGTATTCTTCTTATAGCCTAGTTTACCGTCCCACCCGCTGCCTGGGCAGAAAAGTTCAAAGAGATGAGGTGTTTTAAATACTCCTGATTCGTTCTATCTGTGAATTTGAGTGGATCTACGTATATAACGACACCTGCTGTATCTACCCACACACCCGCTTCGGTTTGTGGTATAAAGCAGAGACAACCTCTCTTTATTCGTGTGTAGAAAAGATTTTCTATACGCTTCCCGAACCTATACATCCGCTATGGTGAGTTCCAACAGCTTCGGTCAACTGCGATTGGAGCCAAAAGCTTCTCGAGCATCCTATTCGTACGACACGGCATCTGGGTGGCGACGATGGAGGGTACTACGGCCAGGCAGAGGAATGTACCACGATGTTAAAAGAAGGATCCCGTACTACTGGAGTGATATCACGGATGCCTTTACCTATCGCACCATTGCAAGCACTGTGCGGATGTACTTTGTCAAGTACGTGATCGAACCTGGAGTGGTCCTTGGCCGTCGCCCCGTACTAAGCACCTTTTCACAGTCTTCTTCCCGCCATCGCCTACACACTCGACATGTATCGTCGCACCGGCAAGTTTTTTGGCATAAACGAAAGCCTGCTCTCCTCTGCCCTGGCGGCTGTAGTGTTCAGCATCCTAAGCGCCCAGCCGCTTACCATCGTTGGCGTGACCGGTCTCATTTCCCTCTTCAACTTTACCATCTACGACATCATCCAGATTTATGACGGCTCCATCTATCCTCAGTTCATGGCCTGGACGGGAATCTGGGCTGCCATCTTCCATTGGCTTGTTGCAATCTTCAACGGATGCGACTACATGCGCTATGTGACCGACTTCTCCAGCGAGTCTTTCGGCCTATACGTTGGCATCATTTACATCAGTGTGTTTGCCCTCTGCCAATGCAAGAGACGTCACGGTACTAACTTCTGCGTAGTCAAAGGTGTGGAAGAACTTGTCAACGAATTTGAGAATGGGAATGCTGCTGGCTTCCTGGCCTGCATCATTGGCATACTCTACTTCGCAAGCGTGTATGCGTTAGAGAAGGTTGGATCTAGTACAATGTGGAAGGAACAATTCCGCGGAATACTCGCCGACTATTCATACGTTGTAAGTATCTGGTCGTTCTGTCATTTTATCTTTTTTCTTCTCACAATACTGACTGATCTGGAGTTTTGCACTGTCTTTTGGGTTGGCTTCTCTCATATACCCGGCCACATCCGAGATTCGAACATCGAACGAGTGCCGGTGACCAAGGCTTTCTATCCAACACAATCCAGAAGCTGGGTAATTGACTTCTGGACACTGGATGTGAAATGGGTTTTCGTGGCTATGCCGTTTGGCTTCTTGCTCATGCTGCTTTTCTACTACGACCATGTATGGCAGTCATGCCACCCTTGCGAAGAGGCGTAAATCGCTAACTAGACTTGCAGAACGTGAGCAGTATAACTGCGCAGGCCCGTCAGTTTCCCTTGAAGAAGCCCGGTGGGTTCCACTGGGACTTTTTCCTGCTCGGCTGCACTACATTCGTAGCTGCCATTCTCGGTCTTCCGATGCCCAACGGATTAGTGCCACAGGTGAGTGCCTTTTTCTGGTGTATTTGTCGACCCTGAGTGCTAAATGTCTTATCAGGCGCCTGTCCATACAGACTCTTTGACTGTCTATAAAACGGAATTGAAGATTGTCACCACATCCGAGGGGGAAGACACGGAGATCCGTCGACCAGTTGTGACAGCTCTAGCAGTCGTTGAGCAGCGAATCAGCCATTTACTGATGGGGCTGGCATTGATCGGCAGTATGACTGGTCCTCTATTGACAGTTCTACACACGATGCCATCAGCCGTGTTTGCCGGCGTGTTCTTTGTTGTCGGGGTATGTAACCCTATTCGCTGTGATGTTGAGCAGGTGGCTAATAAGCTTGGTACAGTGGGGTTCAATCGAGTCCAACGGAATTCTCCAGAAGTTTCTGTATTTGCAAGCCGAGAAGCGCTTCATCCAGCGCGACGAGCCGATCTTGCATGTGCGGAGGCGCAAAATCTCTCTCTACATTGGCATACAGTTCCTGGACGTCGCAGCATGTGTGGCTATTTCACACACCCTTGCAGCAATTGGCTTTCCCTTGTTGATCATTATTCTCATCCCACTTAGAATTATGTTCGTACCTAGGTGGTTCACCCTCAAAGAGCTACAGATCTTAGATGACTTTACCGCAACGAACAAGATGGTTCTAGCCAGCTTAGGCGGCAAGCCTGCCTTGCCGGAAGAAACCAGAGAAGAGAATTGGGGTTTAGAACGGAGGCGAAGCGAACAACGACACGGCGTCGTCAGGCAGCGAGCAGGAAGCCTCCACAGATAAGGGATATTGGTCAATTGTTGAGTCGTTCGTAGACTTGGGGGGAATATAGTGCACGATCAGAGCTCATCTCACCCGTCGCTGGATCTGGAACGGTTCCGTGTCATTGTTTATAATTCGCACTTGATGTTCGAGGTGGGCGCTGTGACATTCATCTGCCCCTGTGCAGCCACACGGAGACGCGATTAAACCAGAGACACATCACGTGCGTCAAACGGATACGCTTTCTCCTCATTGAATTCTGATCGAGTTGTTTTTGTTCTGGACACATCTCCTAGTACTCTAACTTCATATTGGCCAAATAATTCCTTCACTTCATCTGAGATGCAGAAAGCATGGCGACACTCGCAACCACCCAGTCCTTACATTTAGCCTCTACTGCAGGCAGTGCACTATTTCTTTTGGTACTGCCGTATCGGCTCTGGTGTCTTTGCCAGAAAGGCGATGGGCGCAATTCAGGTCACCATGGCGGTCCCAGGATTGTAACTTAACCCCATGCGCTACCCCTACTGAGCTACCATCTAATCCACATATTTGGCATAGTCTCTGGCAATTGTGCTTGCGGCTGCAATTTCCTTACGTTGGCTTACAATATTCTACTCTGAAGAAAGTGAAAGAAAGTGGGCATTGCTCTCCATCTTTGCTTCTGTGGTGTCCAACGTCGCATTGAGCTGTTTCTTCATTCTAGAGCAACAACGCCTTACTCGACCTTCTGATTTAGCCACACTATACCTCGGCGCTTCCGTTTTGTGTGATTTGCTATATTTTCTGATGCCGCACAGTGCATCTAGCAACAAGAGCTATGTGTACCCTGTGCTCATCCGCTGTTGTATGCAGATCGTTCTTCTTGTTCTTGAGTGCTTCAGTGGAAAAGCAGTGTCGAACAAGCTCCAGACTGCTGAGGACGAGCAGAATATTCTTTGCCGGATTTTCTTGACGTGGATAAACCCGATCCTCCATCGGGCCATAGTAACATTCTTAGAAATAAGCATAAGTTTATCTTTAGTTATATTTATAATAAAAGTATAGGTTTATAGTAAATATGTCTTAAGTTCTAGTAGATATAATGCCTTTTTTTGGAAGTTAGGATACTACTTTTAGAGACTAACTTATAAAATACTAGCTACTTGTTAGACCTAAGGTATAATGTGTGGTGATATAGAAGCTTAATTCTTGCTAGCTAGTACTGGCTAGATTCTGGCTACTTATAGCCGTGTACAGGCTACACATAGTATGTATACCTACTTAGTTAGAACTATGGACGTAATAAGTGCCGTTGACTATAAGAAAGAAGGTAACGTCCTTATTACCTATAGTAGGTAGAAAGTTACCTAAAGTTACCTAAGGTAGGTAAAAAGTGTCTACATTTACTCTTAATACTACTTCTAATAGTTTATTACTTCTTTATCTACTTATATCTTTATTTATATCTTTACTTATATCTCTGCTAAGGCCTATTCTAGTGCCTAAGACGTAAGAATTGACTGGTTAGGCGTAGGTATAGATATAGAGGTTGACTGGCTGGATGTAGGCATAGACGTAGGAATTAACTGGCTGGCTGTATGTTACGTCTATAGTTCTGACTAAGTAGGTGTACGTGCCGTACGTAGCCGTATATGGCCTATACACGGCTATAAGTAGCCAGAATCTAGCTAGTACTAGCTAGTAAGAATTAAGCCTTTACATCACCACATATTACGCCTTAAGGTCTAATACTGTAGGTATAGATGTAGAGGTTGACTGGCTGGCTATAGGCATAGACGTAGGAATTAACTAGCTAG
>JARJPP010000715.1:0-10958 GCA_030782485.1 Beauveria brongniartii
TCTTCTACATCTCACCACTCTTCACCATCGGCGCGCATTGATCCCGGATGAGCCCAAGAAAAGGTGTCGAGACTGAGGCTACACGCATCTCAACCGCACGTGTCGCGCCAGAAAGCGCGAGCCTGCCAGTGACAATAATGAGAAACGCAGCGAACAAGGCAAAGATGAACCAACTACTGAGTGGCTGCAACTAGCGCGTCGGCCATTTGTTGTAATTATTTCTAAAGGGGGTCTAAAGCTGCGCTTTACCATCTTCTCGCTTGACCTTTATGTTTTGCGACCATTCGTCAACCGTGGAAACGGCGTCCACAATAGTTGGCCAGACAATCTTTTCGGCGACATCCTTTAGCTGAATGCTGAATCCAGCAGTCGCATCGCTTCTGTAAGTCGATTAGCTCTTGAAAAAAGAAAAAAAGAAAAAAAGTAATGCAAGCAGAACTTTACATGATTGTAACGTGATACCCGCTGTCATTGTACCATTAGCCTGTACTCGATAATTTTTGATGGCGAGGTGCAAGTCACTCACAGCTCAACGGCGTATCGAGCCGTGGACTCCAGACACGTATTTGCAACCATACCAGCGCATACAACATGTGTAATATCTCGCTGGGAAAGTTGGTAATCAAGATCCGTGTTGGCAAATGAACTTGTAACATGTCAATGGCCACCAGTCACCAAACCCCGTCGCATTCACCTGCTTCATCAAGTGTACAGAGTACTGACCTGCTGTTCCAATGACGCGATACCTCGACATCACCATTCCTTGGGTCCGGCTCCAGACCTTTGTATATCTGTCCGCCAAAACTTCCCAACCTAAAAGAGCCCGTCTTCTCGATACCTTTCTGGCTCTTCGA
Organism: Beauveria brongniartii; assembly: GCA_030782485.1. Classification (NCBI taxonomy): domain Eukaryota; kingdom Fungi; phylum Ascomycota; class Sordariomycetes; order Hypocreales; family Cordycipitaceae; genus Beauveria; species Beauveria brongniartii. The sequence goes on from JARJPP010000715.1 coordinate 855, forward strand.
CTTGTGGTTCCAGCTAGCAAAGTGCCCTTCAGCCGTGAGTTGGTGCTGGCAGTAATACACTGGTACCCTGAGCCGTCTTGCCTCTGCGACCAGGCGCCGAATATTCTCTACGCTGCTTGTCGCTTCGAGGCTCTCCCGTAGCAGGGGATAGATTTGTCCGTCAGCATGTAGGAACTCGTTGAGCGGATCGATGAGAAGAAGAGCAGTTTTTTCAGTCATTTTGAAAATTCTTTTGCTAGGTATGTAATGCATGGAGAATTGCTGAGCTGGATAATAGCTCGTACTTATACTCGGGAGTTGGCTCTCTGGCGCCATTGTGGCGATGCTGTGGCAGCGTTAGGGCGGTACTATGGCGGCATTACAGCGGAACTAGAGTGCTGGTGGTATAGAATTACGGCGGCATTACGGAGTATAACTACCTAGCGCAACTAGAGTGGTAGTAATATAGAATTACGGCGGCATGATAGCGGCATTATAGCGGCACTGTAGCGGCACTCGGCGGTATTATGGCTCGCTGTATACATTGATCCCATCCTTAGAAGGGTAGTCAAATTGGATCGACGATGCGTTGCGAAATAATACCCAGACTTACAAGGCCATGTCCATATTTAGTATCCTGTTATTGTTAGTACCTGGAGAACAGAGGAATCGTTGAAACTGACATCGTGTCCATAAAAGCCAGTAATTGTCGTTCCTCGAGTGGCGCTGATGGTGGACGGCGACAAGTCATCTGAATTCTTACCAATGCATGTCTTTCGGCCTCGATTTGTCGTCATCTTCATAATGGTTTTAGTTAAAATAAGAAAAAATCTTGCAAAAGTGTGTTGGCCTCACCTCGAGATATCGCACTACAACAAGGAAATCAGGCGAGCCAAGGTATATCTCGCCGCGCAAGCCAACATGGATCAAATCGATCCTCTCTCCTCCGTCTCCATCAATTGAAAAGAATTTGCCCGCCAATTCTTTTTCTGTGCAGCGGCCGAGCTTATCTGGATACTGTGTCCCGTGAGACTCATCGTACACATATTGCAATCCATGCAGCCGGTACGAGGATTGAACTAACAGGCCCCGAACATGCTTCAAGCTTTTGCCTGCCTCGCCGCCGAATTGAATCCAAGACAGTGGTTTATAGCCAGCGAATAGCTGATCCTGGCCTGTGAACGAGTTCTGGTTTAGCAGCAAGCCATCCGGTGGTACGCTAGGATACCATAGCGCTGTGCGTCGAATGCTCGTCGTAGGCTGGACCTGACTACTATCGACATTAAGGCCAGTGACCTTGTATCCCTGCATAAAGAGAATCAGCACCACCAGACTTCTGCGAGACAGTTTGCTTACATCAAGCGTGACGCTCAAACTGGTAATTGGCGCCCCTACCACCAGACGGTCGGATTGTGGTACCCCCTCAATGCTCCCAATCCATTTGGAGGCTTGTTGCACCTCACTAACGACTTGCAATGCACAGTGGTGCGCTCACAATACCAACCCCACCCAAGAAACAGCTGTAGTCGCAAGCCATGTTTAAACAGGTCGGTGAGCTGTGAAGGAGTGAAGGTTTCGCGGCAGGAACAATTGGTGGCGGGTGGCTTTTGGTGGCGGATGACTTGTGAATTTGTGACTTGTGAATTCGTGACTTGTGAATTATGGGTGAAGTTATGCAAGGCCTGATTCACGACAAGGTGTGGATCCTCCTTTATACTGCCACAATACGTACGTTAACTAACGTTAGTTATCAGTAGTTACACCAAAGGCTGATGTACGCAGGTAGTTGATCCAAGCTCACCCTCAGTCAACGCAGTACAGCCTGAGCAGATATGGAACAAGCGGTTGAGCAGCAAGTGGGATCTTCGGTTCAGGCGTTAAATAACCCCTTTGAGAACATTAGGCGGCTAGCTACACTATGCTTTATTGGTCAGGTTGAGCCCAATAACCTCTCCAGTCCATCCAGTCACGGCTTTGAGCGGTGCCTCAATTGCCATGGGCGCCGGGATCAATGCTTCCTCGTTGCGACCAATCACAGTAATGAATTCCTGCTCTTGGCCGCCTCCAATCGTAGCAAATGTTTGTGCTCCGCGTCCGATGATTTTGAGTCCGACCCTCTGCTTGAGCGGGATGGTGCTGTTGAGGCGGTAATAGATGCCAGCTGCGAAGAGGGTGAGATTTGGGGTGAGCATGAGAACAGAGTCGCGACCAGCAATCAGAGTTGTGTTTGTCGGGTCGTTTAGCTTGTCGACCTGAATCGTCATTGACAGAGTATAGTCCCTTCCTTTGGAATCCAGAGGCGTGGTTAGTGAACACTGCGGCGTGATGAGAACAGTCGTCGCTGTCCGCTTGCAGTCAGTTGTCGCGTCATATTTGTTGGGCGACAGGTCCTGGATCGTCTTTCCCTGACCGATAAAGTTGTACTCAAAGATGGAGCTCCCTTGAGAAGGAACAGTTCTTTCAAGATTTTGGGCTGGAGCTTGGCCCACGAGTTTGGGGAAAACGGTTTGAAACTGGTCTCTGGTCAGGTTGCCACCCCATTGCTTGTCAGCCAATGCGGGTATACCATCCCGCCAGGCATAGTAAGCTTCCGAGTAGACACTGGTATTCGCGCCACGGTCGTTCCATAAAGGAGCAATCGCGCCTTCCAGGAGACGCTCAGAACGGGCAGCGTTGTCTGAGGAATTTTTGTTGCTGAATATATTGGGATACCATGCGCCACCGGTGGCAGGGTCGCCGCCGAATACGGTGTTGAGATTGATGGACTTGTAGTAGTAGCAGCACTTGAGCACAATATAATACATCTCGTCCGAGTTTGTGACGGAGTAGTTGTTCTTGATGTAGTCATTCAGAGGATTGTCGAAAGAGTATGACCAATGCTGGATGGAAACATTGGTTGGGATTTGATTAGTGACCTGGCTCTTTCCTGGAGGAAATGTGGCCCAGATCTTGATTCTTTTCCCCGCCTTGCCGATCAAGTCATTCATGGCAATGACATAGTTGTTGTAGTCCGTCACGGGCCCACTGTACTCATCCGCGCCAATAGACACAATCTTGGAGTGAAACCATGGTAGAAATTCGTTCCATACAGTCTTGAGAGTAGGAATTGTGTCTGGGTGCGAAATGTTGAGCAGACTCAAGTCTCCATTGAACCCAATTTGCGGCTTCCACTGGACGAACGCGAGGCTATGCCCCGGAGCCTCAATCTCGGGTAGAATTGTGACGCCCCTAGCAGCGCACTTGTTCTGTATTTCTTCAAAGTCTTGACGCGTATATGACTCGTTGAGATAATTGTTCAATCCTTTGACCACCTCGCTGTCAGACCATAGCCGGAATCGAGCGTAAATGGCCCTGAAAGTGTCTTGGTTGTACTTTGGTGCGATGACGTTGTCGCTGAGATGGAGCTGAAGGGTGTTTTGCTTGAAAAAGGACATGTACGCACACAGGTCTGTGATGAAGTCCTTGGGATAGAAATGCCTACCAGCGTCAAGCATCATGCCACGAGTGCCCCAGCCAGGTGCGTCGACGGCGGTACCGGTGGCAATGGAGCTGTTCTGGAGAATAGCCTGTTGCAGGATGGTCCTTGTCCCCCACCACGCTCCCAAGGGACTCGCACCGGCAATGGTGATGCCCGAACTGGCGGTAGTGAGTTGATAACCCTCCGAAGTTGGCCGACCGGCCGCATCTCGGCTGCTGGTGGAGTTGCCGAGGGTGAGGAATATGCCGCCGGCCGAATTTTGAGAGCCCTCAACAACACTGACGTGTACATTGATTGCCTTTAAATCGTCTGCAAAGGTATCGGCAAACTCGCGTAGTGTGGGTGGAATGAGAGTTTGGCCCGCAGCGTCTCGTTGCTGCGCATAGGCCGAGTCGACAACGATTTGCTTTACTTGGCTGAGCGAAAAGACGGCATCAGATTGCGTGTATGGTGTTGTTGGTATGCCTATAAGCTGACACTGGGCCAAGCCTGACTACTAGTTAGACAATCCAACCCCAAGTCGTTCAATCGAGGCCAAAGCTTCGGCCGTGTTGGATCAACGTACTGGACATCAGCCCTATGGCTGAGAGGAGGTACGAATATTTATTCATTGGTAGGGAGATGATTCTGCACAAAAGATGTCTGCTTTTTGTTAGAGATAATGTTCGCAGGAGTGTTTCTACAGATGCACAGTTATTTATATGTACTGCGCCCGTACTCGCTACTACTCAATTGCAGCAAATATTGGAAACGTACCTGTATTATTGAATGGAACGGGAGCCCTGGACGGCAACGTTGCATCGAATTGCCGCAGGCTGGCCAAGCGTTAAGATCGGCTTTTACGCCATGAAATAGTTATAAACCTTATAACAAAGAAGCGTTTACAACCAAGTTCTACCCAACTACTTAGATAGTACGAAGTAGCTCTACTTAGTTAGTACGAAGTAGCTCAGGGACAACCCATTTCGGCAGGTAGCAGCCCAATAGTGTACGATAACGTGAACCTTCCGGACGGCGATCACAGTTTTGACTTTGACCAACGTCCACTTGACGGATAGTGAGAGGAACTACACCAACGCGACCAGGTCAGCAACGTGACCACCAACACCCTGTCGTGACACTTCTGATTGTAACGTGCATTTTCGCGCGCAACAATGGATGATGACGATGTTTCTGGAGATTCATTGTTAGGATGCGCATTTGAAAGATGTTGAGGAGAATGTTAACTTGCCAATGGCAGAGGCGCGGCGAAAATACGAGGTCGATCGCTCGGGGCTCCGACGCCGCCGCGATGGCTCCTTTTGCGCCCGGAATTCACGCCTTCCAGATGCTGAGGAAGAAGAAATTATGTGTATAATCGATTGTATTGATCGGTTTCGTTTCTCTGTCTTCAAGAAGAACTTCATCACTGATGTTACCAACCAAGTCTCATGCCGCCGAGAGCCACCGTCGCCAAGCGGGATTCAATGCTTCGAGCCTCGGTGGTAGATTCTTGATGGTCTTGGGGACGTCTTGAAGCTCGCATACCTCGCCATTACTGACGAGACACCCTCCAAAACACTCGATTACAACAACATCAAATCAGCATTTAGAAGAACAGGTGCTTTGCTATGTAAGCCTTGGATTATTCTCGGTCAATTCTTTGTTTTAAGCCCGGCAAACAAGCATCTCCAGGCCGCAGAAGCCAGTGAAGAACAACCTTGACCACGAAACCATGAACCCTTGTCACCCTTTTGAACACGACAGAACGCAAGGTATTTCAAAAATTGGCTGGAGGTATTTGAAGAGGCCTGCGAAGTAGACTTATTATGACGACAAGCCGTAGCCTGACGTACAAGACCTGTTGGCAGACTGACATGATTCCAAGTCACACTCGCAACTCGCCAAAGCACACAGATCATCACAGCGATCATCCTTTGACAGGATCCCGTCAAAAAAAATTCGTGGTGAGCTGCACCGCTCACAGGCTACAGGCTACAGGCTACAGGCTACAGCGAGGCGAGAGAGCACGGTTTGGATGCCTCACCTCGTGTCTCTATTCACCCTGCTGACTCCTGAATATCGGACGAAGCGCGTTATTTCCAGATACTTGTGCAACCTACCAGTGAATATACACTATCCAAGCACGTCAAACAGTGTAGCACCCGCAGCCATATGCAAGAAAGCGACAAGTTTCACCGAGGAGTCGTGTCTGACTATCTTCAGCTCCGAAAACAATCCAACCACGTCATTCATCAGGCTACCAGAAACAACTGTCCCGTCTGAGCACTCGAGGTTTCATTGCATCTTTTCCAACGCATCATGGCAAATTGAGTCTGCAACCAGTCTGTGCAAGACAATGTACTGCAACGTCGGGAACGCTGCGAGAGATGCCCAATGACTCACTCCATTCGTCGATTGCGTGCGCAGCTGTGGTCAAGAGACAGACATGCCATATTCGTTGCTCGTGTCGCCTCCCGCCGTGACATGCCGTGACAGCACACAGCCAAGACATGCGGAAAGTCCCCCTCCGCACGCTGCCACACAAGCTTCTGCACCAGCCGAGACAACTCGTTCCCACAAGTCAAGCCGAGACTCTGATTGCAGACACCAGTTCAGCAGATGCTTTCAGATAACTACACACCCTCATATTTGTTCCTCTGTTCTCCTCGTCATGCCGCCGCTCCGTCTTTACTAATGTTGTCGCTCACTGGAACAGGCAGACCAGTATTTTCCCGTCCTCTGAGCTCCCCCCTCGAATCCCGCTGCAGCATCCAAGGGGATGACGCGGTTCGCTCACAAGGTCCTTGTGTGACTCCGCCGTACTCAGTAGTTGCATGAGATCCCAGCGCGTAGTTGGCCGGTGTATTTTTTGTCAGATGGTGAAAGGTCCGGCAAGCAAGCATGGGCCAAGGGCCCGGCCGCTCTCCACCCACACACGGTGGATTTAAAAGCAATTGCTTGTCTCAGTGCCTGCTGAGAATAACTTTGACCCGCGTTGCACAGGGAAAGAAGATGTGCGTATTCTCAGCATCGACAAAACAGTCAAATAAAGGCGGTCACGCCCAAGGGACCATGCGTCTACTTTCCTGCATTGCGGTGTGCGGCGTAGTCTAATTATGTTCTTCTTCCAAGTAATTAGTTTAAATATGTTGCAGTATTTGACAATGTCGACATTTAAACCTGCGGTTACAGGAGCTACAAGGTTGCACGGTAGTGTTGGCACATTTCGGCGTCATCCCAGCTGCGATGATGGTCGCCCGATACCCGGTACGCGATCTGCGTTGATTCGGCGGGGGGAGCACGGCACAGGATTAACTGGAAATGTTTAAAAGCTATAAATAAAAAACATCCTAGCTAAGTAACTTATAATAGCCAAGTATAATAGAGTAAAACATCAATAGGTGATTTGTACTTTGCTTTATAAGCCATTACTTATATTTGTGGTTAGGACTAGATAGCTTAGTCACTGTTATGACAGTGCCGAAACAGGTTACTCCTTCGCTTATAATTCATACTAGGAAGCTAAGTTACGATACAGACATGAGTGGTAAGTATTTGAACCTCTGTCTTCCCTAAATTCGGAGCAGCGCAAACAGCCTATTTGTAGTTAAACGAGCGAGATGAAGATGCCTGCGTCATCTAAAACAACGGCAACTAGCTCAGCCTCAGCAATCTGCTCCTATCGCTCACGCTGTATCTTGTTCCCAGACTGACTTTTTCGTGCCTCTACATCAGCCCCGATGGTGCTCATGGCAGGAGATACCCTTTACTAAACATGGCATCGTCGGAAACATCATCGCTGCATTAAAGAGCGGCTTGGAGATCAAAACAACAGAGATTACCGTCTATAAATGTAGCATTTGGTATTAGTCTTGATTTTACCTGTTCCATTATTTTCTCGCAATTTTAAAAAAATACATTAAAAGTAAATACGTTGGCGAACTAGGGTAATCGCTAAATGCCGTCCATAGCTGTATCATTTTTTTGTATCATTGTATTACTTATCCTCCTCAATATACTTATTCCATTGTATACGGCAACTTTCAATCTTCATGATTGTTCTCATTGCTATTGTTTTTTTAGCATTGTACTTTTGCCTTGTTTGCTCGTGGCTGCAAAGGTGGACGAGGCTGGCGGCCACTGACTCGTACCCTCCTCGTTAGCCGAATTTAGCAAAGCCGGAAGGCTGCGGCTGAGCTAAACCTTGTATGCTCTGAGCGACAAGTTCTTTTTATCTCATCGGTACAAGAACAAAAGTCTTGAGCTATTAGTTAGTCAAAAGGCTGCTGCAATACAGCTTTCGTTTGTGGCGGGAACAGTGACCGTGTCTACCACGTTCCAGGAACAGATCGAAGCTCAATTGGCTACGTAGCTCCGGACATGCAAGTCTAAAAGAAGCATGAATGTCAAGTTTGTTATTGATTCAGGCTTTCATTTTTTCGCCTCGGAGAACGTCGACATCCGGAAGGCAATGCAAATTCCAAGCTTAGGCATCGCCGTGTATACTCGTGACGATGCTGCTGTTGTGCGGGTAAAAATGTGAAAAGTCGGGCGTTTTTTTTTGTTTCTTGTCCATCAGATCGGTATTTTGTGCGGTCATAGCGGCAGATCTCTCAATGACATCTCAACAGACGAGTACATCCATCTTTCCATACAAGGCACACAGCACACATCTACAATAAGAAATAGACCAACAAAAGCACAGGGAAAAAAAGAAGAATAATGTACCGCCTATAATGGCTAACGTACATATATATTCTTCGTCGTCGAATTACACCTATTAGTTATCGTGACGTGACCCCCGACCGGACCGGAGTTCACGGGTGTCCGACCTCGGCACCGCCCCAGACGCCCCGCCGCCTTTTTTTACCGCTACGAGCCGCCTTCCGTTTGACGATCCGGCGCCCGGTCCTCCCTTGTTTTCTCTCCTCGTTCCCAATCTCTTCCCCCCCCAACAACTTCATTCGTTTGAAAGTACTGCGATCTGCTTTTCCTCCTCAGCATTGTGAATCCCGTTTTTTTCCCTCTCATTGCCGATTTAGTTAAGCCATCGGCCTTGCCTGTTCTCTTTCATTTCTCGCTCCCTTACTCGGCATCACAACTCCTTCCTCACCGCCCCCCCCCCAAACATGTCGTTGGAGCCTCGCCCCGCGTACACGCCCGACGAGCTCGCGCGGCTCTACCCGCCCTCGCTGCGGCTCCAGCAGGTGCAGGTTCTCATGCGCCACGGCGAGCGCACGCCCGTCGTCAACCGCTTCGCCGCCAGCACCGGCCTGCCCGAGTTCTGGCCCTACTGCAGCCAGGCCTCGCGCATGGTCTCGGCCGTGCTCGACCCTTCCTCCGGTTCCTGGACGACGCTCGACTGGCGACGCCGACTCGAAACTTTTGCCGCCGACAGCCAGACCCCGACACTCGGCACCGCGACACCCAACGGCAACAGCAGCAGCAGCAGCAGCCCTGACAACATGTGCGAGCTCGGCCAGCTCACCGACAAGGGCCGCGCGACCGCGACGGCGCTTGGCCAGCGCCTCCGCAGGCTGTACGTCGACCAGCTCGGCTTCCTTCCTGAGACGCTCGCCGCCACCCAGCACATGTACCTGCGCTCCACGCCCATGCCGCGCGCGCTCGAGTCGATGCAGCAGGCCCTGCACGGGCTCTACCCTCCCGATACGCGCGCCGCCGACCTCGCGCCGCCCGTCATCCACACCCGCCACTGGGCCGACGACACGCTGCTGCCCAACACGGCCAACTGCAAGCGCTTCAACGCCATGATGCGCGCCTTTGGCCGCCGCGCCGCCGAGCGCTGGGACAACTCCCCCGAAATGGACCGCATCAACGCCAAGCTCCGCAAGTACATGCCTCCGGCGCCGCCCGCCGCGGACCCGGTCGGCCCAGCAGCAGCCGCCAAGAATGCCCGCATCGGCGTCGCCTCGCACCCAGCTCTCGTCGGCGTCCTCGACTCCATTGCCGCCACCGACGCCCACGACGGCCCCGCCACCAAGCTCCCCAAGGAATTCTACGATCCGCAGCTCCGCGCCGACAGCATCAAAATCGTCGTCGACGAGTGGTTCGCCGGTTTCCGCGAGAGCGCCGAGTACCGCACGCTCGGCATCGGCGGTCTCCTCGCCGACATGACGGAGCGCATGGTCGACAGCGCCGAGGGCCTCGCCCCCCCATCATCTTCGCAGCAGCAGCAGCACACCACCGCGTTGCAATTTGGCCTCTCTGGCTGCCACGACACCACCCTTGCTGCGACCGTTACCGGCCTCGGCGCCGATAATGACAACGGTCCGTTTAGCTGGCCGCCATTTACCAGCCACATCGCCGTGGAGCTGCTCCGCGACGAGCGCGTGGCGCCGACGCCGACGGCTGCCGCGCCCGCGTCATCATCATCATCATCATCATCGTCGTCGTCGTCGTGGTGGGCGCTGCCGCGCATGCTGGGCGGCGCGCGCCGCGTAGGACGCCGCCCGACGTACGAGCTGACCAACGCGGAAAAGGAGCGCCTGCGGGGGTACTACGTCCGGGTGCGGTACAACGATGAGCCTCTACGCATTCCGGGGTGCCGGCCCGCGGGCAAGCACTACGAGGACGACGAGACGCTGTGTACTTTGGTACGTTGCTCTTTTCTCCATTCACACACACACACACACACACATATATAT
>JARJPP010000727.1:0-14638 GCA_030782485.1 Beauveria brongniartii
CCCCCCCCCCCCCCCCCCCATACGATCACTTTGCCGCGTTGAGCATCAAGATTGAGCAGCTGAGCGATGACTTTGAGGCGGGGCAACTGCAGCTAGGCGTCTGGGATACGGCACGATGGGCTTTTCTGCGGCGACTATCGGACATATGTTCGAGCGCGATAGAAACAGCAGGCATAACGAACGCAGATGCCAATAATAATTTGCAACAAGGAAAGCTTCTAGATTTTCTGCCGGGTATCATCGTGAAGGGTCATGAGTAGTTCCTTATCATTACGACCATGGATGGGGACAAGATGTTTAGAAATGCATAGACATATAAGCGCTCTCTCTTCACCAGACATTATCACAATTTATGCATGAACGGTCTTATACAAGTACGCATTATGCTCATATACACTTTGATAATTGAGGGTGATTCTATCCTAATAAGGATTAACAAAGTATTAAACCTTAGCTAGCCAGCAGCCCTTTTGGAAAGCGTTCAGTTAGTGCCTGGCGTCATTGCTGCTTTATTAGTTGGGACGCGCATGCCAGCAGCATCCTACGCCAACAGTGCCTCTTGGGCCGCATGGAAGTTCAATGCGAACATCATATCGACCCCGACAAAAGGATGCGGTAATAGGGTCACAACTCGCACCGACAGCCACACAGGGATTTTTTGGGCGAGCTTGGCAAAGCCCAAAGGTTGGTAGACTAATAAACCATTAGCATTTGGCTCACATGTAGCGTGGCGATGGATACTTGCCCAAGCATCATGTAGGCAAAGGCGGACTTCATTATTGCTGTTGATTTCTTTTTGTTGGAGCTAGATATCTGACTTAATTCTGGTAAAGATACTAAATAAAATCTCTGGCGGATGTGTGTTTCTAATATATTCAGTATCCTTCCAGGTGATTTTTATTCCTCAGTTTCCGAGACACTTTTTTAAACCTTCATCATTTTCAGTCTCCAAGACATTCTTCCAGGTCATTCATATCTTTTAGGTTCCAAGACAGTTTTACAGCTCATAAGAACATTGTCTTAGCGAAGTAGTTGACTTGTGGTGCGGGGTGACCGCAGCATACACTTAGAAAAGAAGGCGACCGTCCACGGATCGGCAACGTCGCATAATGAACGAATCGAAGTCAATTGGATGGCTAGGTGCGTTTTCATCAGTTTAGTGAATTACTTTTGCCAAATTCTATCATTACTCACTCTCGAACGATTCTTATCAAGCTCAGACATCCATATCATAGAACACAGGCCGTGTTTAGATCAAGTCTGAATAGTACTCGCACTATTAATTGTATATATGTGTCACAGCTGGTCTGAGTCAAGATGTTTACACTTTACCTGCTAGTTATCCCTTGCCCATGCGTCGAACACCGTATTCAGCTGAAATCCCGCGAGATGTTCATCATCGCTCTCCGTGCTACATTTTGTATATAGAGTCTCCCCTACTTGAGAAGTGCCTACAAGTAGCAAAAGATACGATACAATTGACCTGTGTACTATCCATCCTGTCTCTGGTCGACCGTTTTTCACGATAGGCGAGCATGCACGGCCGTTCAGCTTGTGTCACAACCTGAGACCTCGCCTGTCCTGGTCTGTTCCCGGCTAAGACCTGGCGGTCTCACCGGTACATACTAGACCGACTTACCCTTTTGTATAGCGTAGGCGAGGCTTCTTAATGCTCCCAAAGCTGGCACCATTAGAAAAAAGGTATTCAGAACATTATACGCGGGGAATATCGTCGATCTTTCAATGACTCGACGACACAACTTGCAAGTTATCTTTGCCCTGTCAGAGGCTGTATTGACCGTAACTAACCGCCAGGGGCCTCGGATCTTCATCTTGAACGAGTTTGGTGGGTTGCGCAAGTATTTATTGGAGAGAGAGCTATAGGTACCCGTGTACGGCTATTATTTAGATTCCGACCTACCTATGTTTCAGTTCAATCCGGCAGTTGTTGCGGGCCAGCTTCAGCTGCCCCGCCTAGCAGGGTTGTACTTGACTCAGGCCAGCACCTGCCAGCAAAGAATGCGGCTTGATCTACATCTGTACATCTGTACTTGGTACGTAGATTTTGAGAGTTTCCATTAATCTTCTATTGTTTGGCGCCCTGGCTGAAGTTGAGCTATTGCTCACAACAATCACGTAGAGAACTACCCGGATTAAACTATTGTGGCGCCCGGGCGTTAATAAGTCGCCTAGCCGCCATTCTAATGGATGCCAGTGCAAAGTACCCGCTGACTCAGCGGCAGATCTTGCATGTCGACAAAACCTCTTCTCCATGGCAGCCGTCATGATGCCGACGATGCCGTCCGGCTGGGCAGACTTAGAAACGTCATAGCCCGCTCCGACGGCGGTATTCTCAGGCATCGCGGGTAGAACGGAGCTTAGAATAATTTAATAGACTATATATTAATCGCAAGATCTATCTGGCTTTGCTATCATTCAAGTTCTGTTCATCCACTGAAATTACCTCCTGCTCACCTCGCCAAGATGCTTCCCTCTACAATAACCTGGATCATGACCGCTGCTAGTGTGGCTCGTGTCATGGCGTTTAATCCTCGTCAGCTATCCCCAGCTGCCACAACGACCGGCGGTACTGCCACACCAACACTTCAAAACGGGAGTACGGTTTCCAAGAACTTCGAGCCGCTCAACAACGATACTTCTTCATATTATCTTGGCTACCGCGAGGAAGATTTCGCTCAGCCTTACGCCAAGTGAGTAATCTATTATTGTTAACCGAACTCAGATGCTCATGACCAACCAGATATTGGAACCCTGTGGTTGCTCCTCTCACAGAGGAGCTAATCAGTGGCCTGACTAGTAGTCCTATGGCAGAGGCACTTGGTACGTCGTTCGCCTGAGAAATTATCTCTCCTACTCCCGTATGCTGTATGCTTATACCTAAAGTAGCCTTTTCTGCGCACCAAGCCTCCGACTACTTGACTCGCCCCGGATACTTGAGCTTGGAGAATGGTTTTACCATTGACAAGAACGGAACAGTGATGATCGCTGCACTTTCCGAGGTGCCCGAGGGTTAGTAACCAAGAATTTACTTGAACTTACTCAAATGCTTATCAGCCGTTAAATAAGTTACTGGCGACGCCTATGACTGGTGGTTCGGCTGGCACTCAGTCCAGACTGCACGCTACAAACTTTGGAACCCTGTGGCTCATCAGTATTCCTATCGTGTACCAGTCACAGAGGACTGGGCCAATGCTACTCTCAAGGAGCGCTATATTGGCATGACCTCGTTCATCGATGAGTACGTGGGAAACGATGCAGCGCAGCTCAGTGTTCAGTTTCTCAACCCAGAATCGCTCGGATTCAATGTCACCGCGTGGCCTAGTCAGGGTATTGAGACTATTGTCGCTGGCAGGGTAAAAGTTGGAGGTAATTTGGTTATTAGCATTATGAATTGTCGGTCAGAGCTAACGTGGGCTTCCACACCTATAGGCTTCACCACTACCGACTTTGATAACGTCTCATACTTGATGCACCAAGTCCGTCGCAGACCTGACGGCAAGCGAGAGCTCCGATCTCGCTTCTGGATTGCAAAGGAGAATCACGGAACTCAGCAACTCGGCCATGACCTTGCTGTGCACTGCCAAATCGAAATGACCCGTAAGCTTCCCAATATTGACTATAGCTATTGACTCTATAATGACTGACGTCACCCTGCTGCAGACCTTGGCAGCTTTTTACCTGCGCTCTACCAAGAGTTTAAAGATAGTCTGTAAGCACATCTGCTGGCCGACATCAATGCCGGCATGGCAGGCAGCGTTGAAATCTGTGACGGGGCTTTCATTCTCTTCTGCTGGCAGCCGACAAAGACTTCGCCGCCAGCCTAGAGGTTACAGATGACATGGTCGTGATATTCACCCGGATCGTGTATACGTCCCATAAAAATCCCCGTCAAAGGGTGTACGATGGCCTGGAAACTTATATTGCCAAACTTGGTCGGCGAAGTCTGGCTCAGGTGATGAGGAATAGAGAATTGATCCCGTAGCGTGGACACGAAAGGGCTTTTACAATGTTTCTGTATATGCTTGAACATTCCAAACTCAGTGTTGTTGCGAGAAAGAAGTTTAATCGTCAAGAAGTCACTAAAGTCTTGATGAGCGTTCAACTCTGAGGGTAGCCGAAAATGTGCTGATGATGTAGTCGCGGGCATATTCGGGTTTAGGATCTTTAGTTAACCAGCACCAGCTTCCTACTCGCCGTAAGAGCTTGTAACCATGATATACCTCGTTCCGATATACAACTGGCTGGAGTTGTCGATGCCAGTAATGCAGAAGATAATCATCTTGCCAGTAGTTGCCACCGTGAGTAAATGTCTTGTAAAAATTCGATAACTCCAAGAGTCTGTTTAATTGTCGCTGGGGAAGAGTCATGATTTCGCGCTGTGAGAAGAATGATACGCGGACGGGCGTTGGTAGATGGGCAAGGGATGGTGGAAGTGATACAGGTTTGAAGCTCCAGCCTCATTATCGCCAAAAAAGTTGGTCCCATCCCCTTGCCTCAGGAAGAACAAGGCACCTACTTTAATAGTAGTGGCTTGTTTGGTTAATAAGCGAGCCAGATTCTTTGTCGACCACAACGACTTTCAATCGCCTTGTTGACCCCGGATCCCGTCCGATTGACAGCGATTGCACAAGGTGAAATAAAATTCTAAAAATCTGCGGCCGTCAAGTCTTTTACGCCCTTTGATCATATGCTATGGATATGTCCTCAATGTCGTGCTTGGTCAATCAGCGCGGTATCAGACTGTCCAATTTTAAGCTGCCAAGTGGTTGCCCAGTATTACAGACAAGACGGTGGAGATGTGGCCGCTTCCACGACTTTCTGCCTGGTCCTCGGGTGTCAGCGCCTTGCTTGCTTTATTTTGGCAGACATGAATCGTTTTTAACCCCTGTTCCTTGATGTATTTCATCGGCTGAACAACTGACATGACGCATTTAGTGGTCAGCGCATTCAGTACATGTGATCCCCCCCTCCAGTGCGGGGTGGTGTCAGTTTCTGTGCCTGGAAATAAGGCCATGTGCCGCCCCCCCACCACCTTATGTAGTGGGTGCGTGGGTGCTTGACACGCCAAGGTCCCACCTATCCGTGCGCCACTGATTTGTACAGATTCCGAGCTACACCCACTGTAGAATTAGAATGCTCAAGCGAAAGCACAGCGAACTGCTTTAGGCACAGCATCTTGGCTTTGAAAAGCGATGAAATCCAGGTGAAACTGCAAGCACCAACGCGCATAGCAACACTTGGTACTGTGTAATAAATGAAAAGGGCATATCGGAATTTCAAATTGTGAATAGGCGATCCAATGCAGCCGTGAAGCACTTGGTGTAAAAAAAAAAGGTCAAGTTTGTTTTCGGTACGTCAGCGAAGTCTGACCCTACCTCCGAGCATTTTCAGAAACGGCTTCTACCTGCTACCTGCTAGACTTTGACAATGCGACTCGGTGGATCTGTCCGAGGACGTTGCATCCGTCTATCAGTCGTTCAAGGGCGCCTTGGTAACAGGCGATAACCAGCTGTTCATCCCACACTATAAAAATTCACTCGCATTGTTCGCCTCTTTCAAGCGCGGCTATATCCGAGCGGCCGATTCTATCTTGCGAAGTAAAGGGCTAGAAGAAAAGTTTTGTGCCGTAGTTTTCATGCTCGAGTACGAGGAGTATGCAGAGGATTTTTTGTGAGTTTAAAAAAGCAAAGGACGCAGAAAGTAACAATATTAGAAAGTCGATAGCATTTGGAAAAGATGTCTGTCACGTGTCTTCTTCCTGCTTGCGTGCCTTGATAAGATTCACGCTTATACATAGAGCTTGCCGACCTGTACCTAAACCCAAAAATTCGATTAGGCGACATTTCAGATCATGTACGGTTTTACGCTCCATGCAGATAACGGCGTACATGTGCACAGTAGCTTGTAGCAAGTATAGTATATTACACGCTCTGGGCCGCTTCTAGCTATCTAGCGCTCTAATCTAACATGTATCTTTCATTGTATAAGTACAGTAGCGCTCGGTGTGTCGAACAAGCCCTAGCCTTGACTCGACGAGGCCGAGTGCTGACTCAAAGGCGACTGGCAATCATCACTTTTAGTCGTCGCCAACGAGCTGTCGGGTGTGTCGGCCGGCACCTCAAAGCTAACGTCTGATTCGCGACTGCTTCCGGGCGTAAAGTTGCGACTGCGTACGCAGTTGCTCTCAATGTTTGAGGAGTGGTGGCTGCCCTTGTCAGAAAATCTCTATTCTCCTGAGCGTTCCGTGCCGACACCACGCCAGAGTCCATAGAAGCCGTCGCAATTCTTCCACATCTTAATCGTGCCGTCCTCGGAGCCCGTCGCGTACAGTTTGCCATCGGGCGAAAAGGCAATAGACCAGATGGGGCCATGGTGACCCTTGTGAGTGTCAAGTTCCACCTCGTCGTCGTAGCGAATCACCTTGGCCCAAGTACCAGGTTCCTCGCCGACGACCAGCTTGCGTCCCTTGATATCAAGCGCAACGCTGGCAATCGAGTTTGGAAGAGTGATGCGCTTAAGCTCAGTCATGGCTCGCTCCTCGCCCCAGAAATAGGCCGTCTTGCCAGCTGCAACAGCAAGCACTGGCTTACCTCCTCCAATATCGGTGGCCGACGCGACACTTGGGCACAGAGAGATCATCTCGCACGACTTGATCTCGCCGTCCAGGACCTTGTGATGGATGCAGGCGCGGCTTGGCAGATCAAGCCATCGAAGCGTCTTGCCAGATGCGGTAATAATGACGTTGGGGTCCTGAGTCCAGCAAATGAACTTGATCGAGTCGGTATGGATACCTTCGCCAATCTCAAAGCCAGCTGAGGCCGGGATCGTCACGGCAGAGCCAGGGCTGGAGGCGCCAAGCTCTGACAGGTCAAAGACTCGCAACTTCTTTTCCATGCCTCCAGTCGCAACGAGATCGGAGTTATCAGGAGGGTATGCAACGGCTCGAACAATGTGGTCGTGCTGAAGAGTGTAGAGTATCTCGCCGGTGTGGGTATCCCAGATCTTGCTACAGACTTGTCAGCAACAGAATTTGCATTCAGACTGGGGAACGCACGCGGTGAAATCTGCAGATGCCGTGGCTGCGTTGGACGCATCGGGGCTAAGTCTAGCCTGCCAAACAGCTCCCTTGTGACCGATGAATGTACCAATCCTGCTTCATTAGCTTGGTTGATGAACCCAGCATGATGCGACTCACCAATCTCCAGTGACGCCATCACGAAGCATGGGGTTTCCATCTGATATTGTCAGAAACAAGAATTAGCCCAGTGTTGGGTACTTACCTTTGCAGGCAGAAATTAGGTAGTATGTCTCCTCCCTTTCCAGGTTGGAGAAACCAATGTGCGGCACAGGGCGAGAGTGCCCGTGGCAAGTCAAAGGCACATATTGACGAGGAGCCTCGATAGCCATGTCGAATGGACGGGGTGAGCCTGGCAGTACTTCAAATTCGTGAGGGTTTCAGGTGCGGCTTGTGTACGCGGCGCAAACAAACAGTCGTAGCGGTTTCGTGAATCGTTATCGTCGTCAGGTCGTGGTTCGTGGCAAAGAGTGTGATGTGAGGCATTAAAATCGTGGATGGGTCTGATGAGCGCTGAATTCGTCGGTCCCTCGCAAGAAGCGGCTTCCTCTGCGTAATGAGTGAAACGCTAGAGAGCGCTGGGTAGAGAGTTGTCGAGGTTGCTCCTGGATTTTCTTCGCGGGGCTGCACGGGCGGGAGGACGGGGGCGACGCCACAGTGGGGCAGCGCAGCTATGGCGCAGCAAGAGTTTGCCTCAATTCTTTGTGTGAAGAAGTAGTGTTGCAAGTGTTAAAAATTCTGATGCGTAGCAGATAATTATGTGACTGTCCAAAGGCTTCGGAAGCGTCGGAAAAGTCGCGCCTCGTGGTACTTGCGTTCGGTGGCATGCGCGACCAAGATGACCGAATGATGCTGCTAGGCGAACCAAGGTGGTTTCTTAGAATACACATTTGGAGAGACAGACGTGTAACGATGGCTTATTCCTAATCCACAGTTGGTCTGTTTCTTAGGTAGTGAGTCAGGTTGATTGCTACAGAGTAGCACGTTAAGCAGTGTCGCCTAAGCTGGTCGTCAAGAGTAGAACTCTCAATAGTGAAACTATTACTTAGATTGAGTAGTAGAGATCTAGACTACCTAGCTATGGGAGTACCTCCTCCTCAAGCACTCGTCTATCTCTCTACTGTAGTCCTGGATTACTGGCTTACGCCGAGTCCGTGATCCCTTCCTGGCTCACTGGATCACGGTGCGCCTGTGATCCTCATGCAGTCACGTGACCTCCCTATTCTAACTGGACGAGGCGCAGGTTCCCGCCTGGCCTTGGTTTAGGCCGCCTCCCCGGCTGCCTTATGCCGTCTCGTTCGTAATAAGACGGTAGAGAACGATCTAGCTAATATAAGACACTTATATTAATAAAAGAACATAAGTTGGCTATTTCGCTCGAGGATTCAGCACGTAATACTCCTATAAACCTTGGCGAGCTATAAAAGTTAGATGTTACGATAGCGAAACGATTAGCCAGTTTCGGCGCTGTGTGGGTTCTGTCAGCTTTCCCTTTGGCATTACCAGGCTGTGTTCGTCCCTTGCAAAATCCACGCCAATCAAAGCTGAGCCAACTGTGGCACAAGCTTATCGTGTGCTGGTCGGAACCTTTCTCCAGCCACGCAGAGTTCGCGGAGGCAAAGAGCGCCAAACCCTTCAGCCCTACCCGGCCCGGAAACGGCTCGGTTAGCACATGGGAGCGGGCGTCGCAAGTGTTTCGGGCAAGACGGAGAGGTCTGTGCAAATAGTAATACTCATAGTAATACTCTATTGTATTGTCACAATATGGAAACCGGCATATTGCATCGTCACAATATTCCAAAGATGCATATCATATCGTATGTATTGCAGTATATTGTTATCTTGTCATATTGTCATATTGTCATATTGTCATATTATTTACCACACTGGCGTTGCGTTGGCGACTGGAGACATACTTCAACGAGCGAATTAGATAAATCCATTTCTTGCTGTCAATGCGGAGTTCTCGTACAAGTGTGCAGTCCATGGTTGCATCTCCGCCCATAGAGCTGAAATTCCCGCTTTGATCGGCCGAGCTTAAACTCCCAGTGGAGAACTCCATACAACGACCAAAGGCTACGTGAAACCCTTCATGGTAATCCCACGAAGCTTAACACACAACTTCCGGGTCCGCACAAAAGCCGAACTCGGGATTGCCAGAAAAAGAACAACAATATTGAGGAGCAACACAAATTTCATGGTCAGGGCCGCATACTTCGTCTCGAGGTGTCGCTAATTTTCCATTCAGCACGGGGTTTGTTGCTCCCAGTCTGGCCATGATTGCTAGGAGGACAACGATTCCCTTCATGTTCGCAAAGATATTTAAGAAGTACGGAATAGTAGGTTGTTAAAGTAAGTGATTATGGGTTTGTTTTCAGAGTATGGCGTCGCAATTTGGCTTTTTTATGCGGGTTTCTGCCGTTTTAATAGCCCGTAGTGTCTCTTACATGCTCGAAAGATTCAGACCTCTGTACACGTCATTGGGCCGATATGCAGTACTGCATGTCGTAAACAACGACAACTTGTACTGTAACACTGCTGATGATCAGCTCTCCGTTTGGTTGGTGGCGCTGGATACATAGCAAAGGTTGGTCCCCTACATCAGCGGGTTGCGTCATGTTTCACTTTTTGGCGATAGCCCCTCCTTTTGAATTTTGCGAAGCTCATGGCCTTGCAGTGTCAATCATCGTCCCACTGAAGGCGAAACTTGTGCTAAAACGGAGCACGGAGTACTCCAGCCTCGTTCTCCCCACCATGGCTACCTTGCTGCCGTAGTGGAGTGACAGAATTCCTCATACCATCCGACGAGCGGTGGAAACCAGGGCTACGCTGTCGTTGCGCAGGTCACGTCGTGGCCATCGCCCGGTACTCCATACAGGCGCGGGAAAACATACCCATCCACTCCCATGACTGTAGATGATGCTCGATATTACACCCCAGTACCACAGCACCCCACCACCACGAATGATGCATGGGAAAAGCGTTAACGAGGACCAGGCAAGTGTACCGGTCATTCTAGTCTAAGGCCGTGATCAGGAGACTGAGACTCGGCTGTAAAACTGCGATTTAGAGTACCATTCTTAAGACTTATTGGAAGAAAAGAGAAACGCCCTTGCTAGGCAGTATCGCAACAGAAATCTTTGACAGAAGCTTCTCAACTTGCGCATATGGGGTAAATAGTCGAAAGAAGTGGCTTGGACGTACGCCTCGAAGGTTGGATGAAGCGAGGGTAGGATCATCTACAGGCCGCTGTTGGTGTTTTCTGGATGATCGCAAGGCCACTGAAAATGTCATCCAACAAGATGATCTCGCATTGCGCGAAGAGTGCGCGAGCCAGCGCCTGTATAATCGTCAGCTTCATGTGCGCCCAAAATATAGAGAATCCATACCACTCGTTGTCGCTGTCCGTGGCTATCCTTTCTAGTAGTAGTATAGTAGACGGCCGTGCTAGCGATTATATCTTACTAGCGCTACTATTGACGATTACGTAGGTAGAATTAGATTAAATGATTAATACTATAAGGTAAGTGTATTTAAAGACTAAAGAGGCGTATAAGAAGCATAGAGCCTTGACGTGAAGTAATGGTCGGGATCCGTCTACTAGGAAAATGGCTAGCGCTAGTTTTATAGTTCTGAAAATGATCGAACGTCAGAGAAATGTATTGTTAAAGATAGACGAGTCTGTTAGGGTGCGTACTTGAGCTTTTGACCTGAAGAAATCCAGTAAAGTATCACGAGATTAATGTTGTCAGCAGGTGGACTGTGCGCTACCCAGCTGCCCTCTAAGCGTGCTAATGGAACTGGCGGAGTATCAGGCTCGTGAGCGAAGCGGCGCCTGGTATCAGACAGGAATCATGCAACTCATGGCGATCCAAGTGCTGCGCGGGAAAGGCCGTACGTACCAGCAGAATTTAGAAGTTTGGCGAGAGCGATATATCGTGCGGAGAGCCGATCAAGGCGCAAAGAATCGAGCCTCCAGTGTAAAAGCCAATTGCTTGTCAGTTGATACTGGAATGATACAGCCTAACCCAATTTTAGCATCCGATCTGTTTAAATGTAAGATTTTCCAAATTTGGTCAAGTGGGGCCGCTCTCCGCCAATTCTGGATCCTCCGTGGAACGATAACCGGCTATCCTCTTATGAATGGTCTGAATAAATTAGGTTGCGGGGATTTAACCTTGAGGCTCACGGCAAGTTTACTAAAATGGGTGTTATGCGGGTTAAGAGGCTTACCTAGTTATTTTATATTAAGGAGTGCTATATAAATATGTACTGGTATATTAAAACTACGTCTACTTCGTCGTAGGAACGTGGTCTGCTGGCGAGAGCTGCTCCTAATTAGCTCCCAGGCTCGACTTATATAACAACTCCCATCTCCTTTGGTGGCGCTATCACATCATGTGAGGCAGTTAGCTGTTATTGATTCTGTTATTGTTCAAAAGCTTGTTCGATTCTAGTCCTCAACTATAATAGTATCCTATCTCAAAATAAAACAATCTTAGTGTAACAGGCAAGGATCTGAACACAAAATTGAGGAGCTAGGATTGTCTATAACTAGCGAACACCAAAGCAGGTCCAGTTTTATAACCCAGAGGGAATCATGCTCACCCGACCCCGTAAGGATATTAGCCCAAATACGGCGACAAGCTGAAGCCACTATCCCTCGCGACATTCAGGCTTGCAAATAACACAACCGTCCGCTTGCTCTTCAGTGCAGCCGAGTCGGCGGCTGCAGGCCTTGTTTTCATAATGTGGTTAGCATATCCATACAGCCATGTGAGCCACGGACCGGATTGTACTTACTGGGAAGGGAGGACAATCCTGCCTGGTTGGGCTAGTGGGTTGCTGTTGCTCCCCTTGGAGGTCCAAAAATCTCGCCGTTGGATCCGACGCAAAACGTCCCCTGAGGACCAGCAATCGCCTTTCCTTGATCACATCCATCGCCATCGTCTTGAGGAAATCGGATTCCTGCGCCACCCTCGCGGTTTTCGTTAATAAAGGGGATGAACGAGGCAACCCTAGTGTACCGACCGCCGATGGGGGTGGCGCATTGGAAACCACTTGACACGATACCGATTAACTTTCCCGTTTCCTGCTCGATGAGTGGACCGCCGCTATCATTCGAGCATGAGTCCTTGCCCTCTTCGCCGGCGCATACTATTGTGTCCAGATCCTTGCCGCAGTTCTCGCGACCGATAATGGGAACAACAACGTGTCTAAGAGTCTGAGGGTCACGACCGCCGAATGCATCAAGCCCCCTATCCGTGTCAATTAGCGTCTTTGCGACTATATCCAGTAGTCATGGACTAAATAATAAGACTTACCAGCCTGCGACCGTGGCCTTCGAACCAGCTTCGGGGTCAGAACCGCTCTCTGGTAGCGACGCAAAACGAATCGTCCCGCCGTTCTCCTTAATTGGGGTTGACAATTTCAAGATTGCAATATCATTAAGACGAACCCCGTATTCACGACCCAAACCATCAGGAAAAGTATTTTTGCGAGTGTAATCAGGGTGCACCGTAAGGCTCGCAGCTCGGGAAAGGATTCCGCCTGTATCTCTGCTCTATATAATAATTAGCTTGTGTTTTATTGACATTTTATTATGCACCAAATATTTTCGTCACCTCGGTAGCTGAGAGGAGAAATCTGATGAGTAAAAGGGGAGGGTACTTACTAGTGACCCTGCTCTCACGTCGAAGGCCAACCCTTTGCACTCTTCTGGGTCTGCACGGCAACTTGCGGCAGACAGCAAGTCAAAGCAATGAGCAGCAGTAAGGACCGTAGTGCTGTCCAACAAAGTGCCTCCGCAGAAACTGTCGCTGGAACCATCGGGTGCTGTATTCACCATTGGGTAAACCCTAACAATAGATGGAAATTGGCCTAGTTTCGCTTCTTCTCCGCCCACAATTCTCTTGTCGATGGCTGTTGCCGTGACCAAAGTAGCAGAAAACGCGGCGGCCAGCGCAACAGTAATTTTTTGAGCCATTGTAAAGAGGCGTCGTAGATAGATTTGGAAGGGTAAGGGTAGTATGATAAACGACAGAAGACAGTGTAGACTAGTATTTGCTTGTTGATGAAGTTATAACAAAATCGTTTAGATGGGCAGCATACAAGAGTATTTATACTCTAACCTACATATCTAGTAGACGTCAAATCATGCAATAAGTCAACTCTCCCCTGTTAAATTCTTCCAGTTTTCGAGCTGTTAGCAGCTGTTGGTGGACGCGTTTTTACAGGCACCCTGACCCGCGGTTTTGATGGCTATGCGCTAGCAAGACCTTCCTTTCCGCCATGTCTGGCTGTTGAGGGTTTTTCCGAGCTTTGGGCCTCATGGCCGGCACAGGTTTCTCCCCTCTTCCTCGGAAGTATTCTAGCCAGCACGGGTTTAGGAAATACAAGGAAGCTGCACCGCAGCACAAGTAGCTATCCACTGACAGAAGCTGCTACTAGCATAATCTGCCAAGTAAGCAGAGACATCTCTGTCTTGCTTAGCGCGCAACTGCTACTGTAGGAGGAGACCTTGGAGGGCCATTTGGGAGGCCTCTGGTGAAAACGTGGGCGAGCCTCAGGGTACGTCCCGGCATGCCTACCCAAGATAGGAGCCAATGTATCTAGCGATCATAGATAGCACGTCTAATGCCTACACTAGGGCCTGAACAAAGACGTTAAATAACAAACAAAACAAACAAACAAACAAACAAATCATGCAATAAGTACATGGGATCGTGATGTCATGCTATGGTCTGACAGTCTGACTCGGGAGGCTGTACAGTCAATGCTACCAGTGTCGGATTCCAGACCAGACCAGGCTCTTTTGCCTCGACGGTACAAAACTCCGGCATCACCGTCGCTAGAGCTGCGTTTGGCACCCGCGGGCTGGCCAAATTAGGCTAGTCCGTGGCAAAGTGTGAGGGTCAACAGATACATGTAGCATGAGGTCCTTACGCTTTTCTCGTGCATATTTACCATTCAGTGCGCGATCCGAGGTGATCCCGATAATAATCCCTATTCCGAGAACTAGGCTCCGACGCATTGATTGGAATGGCCTGCCTGCCAGGCGTGTTCAACTCTACATGATACACGATGTTTCATGAGTAGATCTCACATTGATCAGCTTGGCGAGTCACGTTAATATGTGCCGTACGAGTGCCCGTGGTAAAAACTTAGCTAGGTGTTATATTAGCATAAATGACAAGGTATCACCAGATGTCAAGGCAGGCATTTTTAAGTCGCTCTCTTAAGATCAGACGATTTTGCATTATATCTACTTGCCTGTCGCTTTGTCGTGATACACATTGCGGATAAAGGAATATAGTCATGAAATAATTCAGCCGTAGGCTGTCTATACATTAAGTAGATAAGTTTCCTTAGATATGAGACTTTGGTGCAGAGAGGGATTAAAAAGTTTACTCGGATCTGATTGGTCCAGATTTGTATGGGCAATTTCAAAACGAGGAGCAACTAGACGACGCTGCCCTAAAAGTGGATCCTATATGGCAGCCATTACTAGCCAAACTTCTGGCCTTCTGGGTCCCTTTCAAC
>JARJPP010000732.1:0-13727 GCA_030782485.1 Beauveria brongniartii
TTTTCGCAGTTTCTCCCTTAGCAATAATCACATTACTAGCCTAACTAGAATATTAAGCTACTAGGTTAACTAAATCTATACTTATATAATTAAGTGTAATTTTAACCTAAATCTTTAACCTATTATTATTAAAAATACCTTTCTTAAAAATACCTTATAAAATAACTAGCTAAGTAAATAAACTATAAAAACTAAGGAGATTATCTTAAATAAGATTAAGCTTAATAGGTATAATAAGAAGAAAACCTATAGTATTCTTATTAGTAAGTTAACTAATATTAGTATTTTTATCTTAAGGCTAATTATATAATATATTTTAAGGAAAATAGGCTTTTAAAAGATAAAGCTAATAAAGAAGCTTAGTCTAATATAGAAGATAAGAACTAAGAGGCTCTAGTAGTATTAAGAGTAAGAGGATTAGAGCCTAGAGGACTAGAAGAAGGTAATCTAGTTTAATAAGACCTTTATTATTCTCTTCTATTACTAAAGAGGATATTACCTTTAGTAGTAGCTATTAGAGGCCTTTTTTTATAATTATATTTATAAGTATTAAAAGAGAGCCTTTAAATTTATATTTTAAGGTTATTTTTCTTATAATAAGAAAAGCCCTTATTACTATTAAAAGCTAAAAATAGCCTATAATTACTATATTATAAAGTAAGTAATAAAGGAGTTAAATATTAAGCTAAAGCCTCTAATAAAAAAGAACTAAGAATTAAATATAAAGATAAACTAGCTAAAGCTTTATAATAAGCTTAGTAAAAAGCCTAAATAATACTAGAATTAATATATAAAAAAGCTCTTTTATAGTACTAAAGGAGGTATTAATTAATATATATATTAAATAAAGGTTCTAGTATTAAAGCTTATCCCTTTTACTTAAGCCTATACTATAATAAAGCTAAGAACCCTTATATAAGAAGATAAAGCCTTAGTATATAGTTATTATATTTAATAGTATATTTATAATACTTATTAAGTTTAGTAGCTTCTTTAGCTAGGTAATAGTCTTAATCTTAACCTTATTAAGATTACCTAGCTATATTTAAAGAGGATTACTATAAGGAAAGGCGTACTAAAGAGCTACTAGGAAGCTATTATAGTATAGTAAGTAGCTTAGCAGGAATTACCTTAATTATATATCTAGTTATAGATTAAGCGCCTACTTAGGCATATTAAGATAATTATTAAGCTTAAGGGGGGTAATAAGTATAAAGAAAGAAGGAAGGGGCTCCTCCCCGCCTAATTTATATATATGTAGCCTATAGCTAACTAGTAGGGACCCCCTGGTTAGATATGACTTTTGAAAGCGACATCCGTACGGAGTACAGATTCGTTAATCTGTAGTTGGCTTGGTTACTTACCAACAATAAAAGTTGCTAATAAGCTGTACAATCATTATATCTCCTCGTAGCACCAAAATTGCGTTGAAGAGCGCAGACCTCATCTCAGCAAGCAGGGCGCATCAGACGGTATCTAGAAAACCCGCACTACCGTGTCGCCAAGCTGTCGAGATTGGTCACCCTGGTAGGTATTGCATGCAGCGGCTCTCACAAACGATTGATCCAATATCTAGGGTAATGTCATGCGAGGCTTTGTCTCATAATATTTCTTTGCAAAACAGGCCTGCTTGTCCCTCAGGATATCTTTTGTCCAACAACTGCCAAAAGCCGGACAAGCCAGTGCAAGGGGTTGACAGAAAACGGGCTCTCCTCTGTGAGGGGTTGGCGCATCTCGGGTGGCTGCAGTTTCTGACCAAGACCTTCTTGGCACGGGAACGGGGGGGCGGCAATGAGGCTGGCACGCTAGGAAAAGCCGTAATTATATGTATGGCTTGCTCTCGTGCTCAGACAGAGGCCGCACATGTAGCCACGTGGTTCAATTCTTAATAACATGACAAGAAAATACACTTGGACAATGACAGCACAATGGCAAGGAGCAAAGGAGACGACCATAGAGTTTACCCTGAGAAACCTCCTGCCCCCAACTCTCCACTTCGCCCCCAGTGAGAGTCTTTATTATTATAATTTATTCGTAGTTACCAAACCCAGCACATGCTGCTAGAGATGTCTAGTGCGGGGAAATCGTCCTTGTTCCCCGCATTCGTTCGTCATTCATCATGGTTGCATTGCCACACAAAACTACTAGTTATACAAGTATCAATTCCCGAACTTGATAGCCGGCAAGAATGTTGCTCTTACGACTGAGGAATAGACTATACCCACTAGTTCCCTCTAGTGAAGCGTGGCTTGCCTGACCAACGAATGTAAAGGCCGTCTTGCAGCCTCTTCGCGCTGTGTCGCAAGCCACCTTTGGGGGTAGACCAGGCTGCCACGAATAGATGAGATTAATCCATCTCCGATGACCGGAAAAAAAGAAGTAAGAGAAGAGCCTCGGCCGAGAACGAGTGATGTTGCATCGCCATTGGCCAACACACCCCTGTTCTTGTCTGACGATGAGTCCATCGCGCTCCCGGTCATAGCCAACTGCCCAGACGGAAATGCCAATGACATTGTAGTTTTCTACCCCAGAGACAGCATCGGTCAACCCCTCCCCCCTGGGCCAATGGCTAGCACTCCGAGCATGGTTTAACCTTTTCCATTCACCTCCACCTTGCAGGCCCGCTAGCTAGTACCTTTGTCTGTAGAAACAGTGTCAAAACGAATTTGCTACGAGTGCGGGCGGTCCACGCCAGTCGCTTCATAGAGAATGCCCGAGTTGACGGAGCGTCCTTTCCAACTGGCTTCTTTGTGACTTGAAGTGGATTTAGCCTCCCCCGCACCGCGCATTCAATAGAACCGGCCTCGAACCGGCAAAAACTTGCCGCCCATTGCTCTTGTCAACGGTTTCGCACAATACCGTTTCCGCTCGGGAAAAGACGAGACCGACAGTCCGGGGATGGGGTCGCGGGAATGGGTCCGTGACTGATGGAATAGCTCAAGCTGAGACAGTATATATGCAACGTCTCCCCTCGAATCAACCTAATTATTATGGTTGTTTTGGCAGCCGCATCTACCGGCCCTTATCCCTACTTGAATTTTGTAGTGGCCAGCAACCATGTCTTCCCCAGATCTCACTCGTCTCCACACCCACGACTGTAAGTGCTGTAACCATGGTCGCCCGGTTTGGTGGTACCCCGTTACTGATCATCGTGTGCTTTTGCAGTAGAGCTGGGTGTGACTGATGCAATCCAGAGACATGTCTCCCGTCACGTTGTTCCTGCAAAGCCCGTATCCCAGCGCCGACTCGACTTTGAGCGTGCTCGCCCCCGTTGGGTCCGCGAGTGCATGGCCGAGGCCACCGGTGTATTCTTTTACGTGTTCCCCGGCATCGCCGCCGTGGCCAGCTTCACCTTGAACCTTGCCAGCCCGGTCGGCGTGGCGGCGTTTGGCAGCCTCTTCCAGATCGGTTGGGCATTCGGTTTCGGCATTGCTTTTGCCATCATCTGCTGCGGGCCAACATCTGGTGGCCACTTCAACCCATGCATCACAATTGCTCTATGGTTCTGGCAGGGTTTCCCGCTGAAAAAGGTCCCGCAATACATCATCAGCCAGATATTCGGCGCCTTCATTGCAGGATTGCTCGTCATGGGCATGTACTGGCCGCAGATTCAGGAGATGAAGGAAGAGCTCATCGCTGCAGGCAAGCCATTAGTAGCGAATGGAGCTCCTGCTAGCATTCTGTGTTCTTTTCCTAATCCAAACCAGACGAACCTGGGCTTTCTATTCATGATAGAGTTTTTCGTCGACGCCTTCCTCGCACTCGTCATTTGGGCTTGCATTGACCCGACCAACCCGTTCATCTCGCCTGCAAGCGCTCCCTTTGTCATTGGTACCGCCTATGCAACCATGGTTTGGGGTTTCGCGGACATTACCATCAGCACCAACATGGCTCGTGATTTGGGCACGCGCATGGTTGCTGCCATCTTCTTCGGGAAGGAGGCGTTTACATACATGACTTACTCGCCAATCAGCATTCTCGTCAGTATCCCGGCGACCCTATGTGCAACCGGCTATTATGAGTTTTTGATGCGCGATAGCTTGCTGAGGATTCAAAAAGGCCATGTCCAGTTTGAATCGGGCAGCGAAGGGCTCATGCGCCATCTCAGTAGGGCATCAGCCACCGCGGAAGATGACAGTGACATTTCAAAGCACATGGAGCATAGAAATAACAACTAGGTACTACTTCGCACAGATGAATGTAGCCTCTTGGCTCCGGGTACGACACTTTGGGTGCAGGGGTTCACTTTTGTGCTGACTGCATAATTCATTGTCAACATGGATGCAACCCGCGTCGGCAGCTCTCAAGGGCTTACCATGAACGAGCCACCAAGTCAAGCAAAACATGGATATATATTTCTATATTGCGTCTTGCATCAAGTATAATAATATAGCACGCACGCACTCCCAGCAGCAGAGACCATTCTCATTCGGGCCCTCGGCCGAGGTCACGGACCATTGATGAGAGTTGTTGCATCGACTATTGTTATATCGAGACACATGATTCATATATATACAAGAAAATATGTACAAGCCCTCCTCAATTCATTATTCACCTGAACCCAGAACAGACATCTTGGTAGACATTGTGCTCCAGGCTGGCCGCGTCTGTGGGAACGTACTTGAGATACGTGGCGTACGAGTACGTCCATCGAGGGTCGTTGAGCTCCGTCTTCCAGGTCCAAAACACCCATCCAGACATGCCCGGCTTCTCATAGAGCTGCTGCTGAGCCGTGAACCACTTTTTGAAAAAGCCAGCGTCGTGCCAGTCCACGTTGGACGTCATGCTCCACTCGCCCGTAATGTCAAAGTCCTCCTCGCCGTCAACGACGCGCGAGTCGGTGCAGGCCCTGCGCATCAGCCGGCTCTGATCTCCGCGCTGGTCGTCGGGCAGGCCAAAGCTAATGTAGTTGTGGTCGTCAAAGGCGACGCGCGGGTCGTTGGCGACGGCGCTCGCGTCCCGGGGGTTGCCGGAGCTCCACTTGGCCGACATGTACTGCACGTGCAGCTTCTTGTCGTCGTCGGAGATGCCCAGCTCGGCCTCGACGTCGCGGACGGCCTTGAGAGCTGCCGGGTAGTACTGCTGGATCAGACCGGGGACCTCGCCGGGGGCCGGGTAGCGGCCGCCGGCGTCGTGGCCCGACACGGGCTCGTTGAGGACCTCGATCATGCCGACGGTGCGGTAGGCGTCGTTGGTGTGGATGCGGCGCGCCATCCACGACATCCACTTCTCGGCACGGCCAAAGTTGTAGTCGTTGAAGAAGCCGGCCGGGTGATTGTTCTGGCCGGTAAAGACGTCCTCCTGCTGGCCGCCGGGAGCGCCGTGGAAATCTATAATCACGTAGATGCCGAGGTCAGCCGCCTTGGCGACCACCTTGTCGAGGTACGGAAGCATGCGGTTGCCGTCAGCAAATGGCTCGCTGTTCTTGTCGACAATGTCAACATAAGACCAGTAGCCAATAGGGATGCGGATCGTGTTCAGGCCAACGTCGTGAACAGACTGGACCGTGTCTGCGTTGATCCAGTCTCTCCAGTGGTTCTCGAATTTCTGGTTGCCTTGCTCGCGGTTGCCGCCAGAGTAGTGGTCCTTCATGCAGTCAAACTCGGACGCAGATCCGGCGCATCCCATGACATTATCCCACTCGTTGGTCATCATCCAGCGCTCACCAATGAGCCAGCCTTTTTTGGATTCGGCAAAGTCAGCTTTTGTTGTTGCCAGAGCAAAAACCATGGGTGGTGAAACTTACCGCCAAAGTTGACACCGCGAATCTTGTTGATTCCGCTGCCAAGGCTAGGCTTGAAGCGCTTTCCAAGCTGCTCAAAGCGAGCAGTCATGTTGAAAGCGGCCAGATCGCGGTCCTCGGGCCTCCAGGCCTGGGCGACGCCAGCGAGCAGCGCAGGGGCGATAACAGCAAACTTCATCTTGAATCGCAAAGATGATGCAAATATCATATTCTAACAACTTTTTTTTTTTTTTACAGCCGGGCGACACATCTATTTATGCAAGGCTGATCACTGTAGCGTCGCGTCCTATTGTCCCGGGTCCTCCGCCTAGAAAAGGCAAAAGACCGCAACCCAAAGCGCGAGACGGCCCGATTACAGGGTGTGAATACTGACGGGATACGGTTGGTGGAAGTAATATTTTAGCATCAGCAATCCAGCCAGGTAATTTTGTGGAGGCCCGTCTTGCCGTCCAACTGTGCCCTTTTCAAAGCCACCATGTGGATACAATAGCTTCGGGAATCATCGGTGATGCTGTCATCAAGTCAAAGAGATGGATAAACTCCACTGCGGGTAGTTGCGATGACGATGGACGTCTTGATACTTGGCTGGGTAAATTGCGGGTTGACGCTGCCTCTGTCATGGCTTCTGTACTTGTACACGAGGCTAGCTGATGCCGCCCCGTTTCACACTCTGTGGTTTATCTCATTACTTTGAGTATTCGTTAGGGTTGTATTTATTCACAGGTTTAATATAGGCGTGGGGGCGATGAACAGTCTGGACGCCGATCAACGCTAATCAACGAGCCCAAAACCCGACAATTTCATCAAAATCCTCCATTCTTAAGCTTTCGACATCTCGGCCTACCTTGGTTACCTCTTTCCTCAAGCGGCAGGCAACCCTAAAAGCTATAGAAGCCTTTTGTGTCTTGCCTGTCCCCTCCAATACCTTGGCCTTCAGAAAAGTAGTGCGACCAATTTCGTTCATATGTGCGGTTTGGTCTACCGACCAGATTTGCAGCGCCAAATTCATCATCGCACTGGGGACGGTCAGCGTGTTACTCACTGCTTGGTTTAAAAGGAAACAATCATCTATTACAAAAGTGGGCAAGACACGTGAAGGATGCATGAAGACTTATCCAGCCCACGACCACACGCCAATGCAATTTACACCTGTACACCATAGCCAGCAGTTTACCACCAGATGGTTGGGAGACTGCCTCCTTACGAGGAAACATGGTCAATACAAATGCTCCGCACTCAGCAAAGCGACAAAAGACTTCGCACCAGAGCAGTAGCAATACAAGATATGAGGCGCAACACGGGCCACTATTTTCGTACGACAAGTACACCATTGCATGGATCTGCGCTCTGTACATGGAGATGGCCGCAGCTCGTGCAATGCTCGACGAAACCCACGATGAACTCCCTGGGCATGCGAATGACATCAATACCTACGCCTTAGGGAGCGTCAAGGACCACAACGTTGTCATTGCGTGTCTGCCTACAGCCCAGTATGGCACGAACAATGCGGCCCATGTGCTCACCAATCTGATCCGCACATTCCCATCCGTCCGTCTCGCTCTAATGGTTGGCATAGGAGGCGGGGTGCCCAGCAAGGCCGACGTACGATTAGGCGACATCGTCGTCGGAACCAGGGTAATTCAACATGACTTGGGGAAGCTTACAGGAGATGGACAAGTTCAGCCTACAGCAGTTACCAAGATACTTGACGCATCTCTCGGCACCGCCGTATCTAGCTTGCGGTCGAAACATGAGCTGCAACCTTGCCAGATCTCAGCCGTCTTGCGGGAGAGGCTGAAGGGACATTCAGACTATAGTCGCCCGAGCTTACCTGACCGCCTCTTCCAGGCAGCGTATACTCACGAATTCACGGGACGAGGCTGTGAAGAATGTGATTCGTCGCAGTTGATAATTCGAAGTAGTCGGGCATCGAATGACCCAATGATTCATTATGGTGGGATCGCGTCGGGAAATCAAGTCTTGAGACACGGCATTACCCGGGACGACGTGGCACGGCGTCTGGATGTCATGTGCTTCGAAATGGAAGCTGCTGGTTTGATGGATATTCTCCCTTGCCTTCCGATTCGAGGCATTTGTGATTACTCAGACTCTCACAAGAGCAAGGAATGGCAGACATATGCTGCGGCCACCGCAGCTGCATATGCTAGGGAGTTGTTAGAAGTGCTACCCGTGACAGCCCCTCAATCAAACGCGGGCTCCATATTCAGTTCTGGTAAGTTTGCTACAAATCACATGGGCGAAATGAGCGACTATTCACTATCGTGGTGTTTACCAAGTATCGCACAAGCGCCAACAGTGTCACTTCATGGTTCCTTTTGGACGAAATAGGGAATTCGTGGGACGCGACTCGATTTTTAAACGGCTTCTTGCGACAATCGCACCGAGTGCAGATCAGGACGACTGCCAACGAGTAGTTTTGGAAGGCCTCGGCGGGGTTGGCAAGACGCAGATTGCGCTGGAGGCTGTCTTTCGCCTTCGCCATGACCATCCGGACTGCTCCGTGTTCTGGGTTCCAGCTCTGGATGCTGCAAGCTTTGAGAGTGCCTACCGTGACATCGGACGGCAGCTCAGAATAAAGGGCATCGACAAGGATGATGCAGATGTTGGGTCGCTCGTCATGACCGCTCTAAGTGAAAGCGCATTTAGCTGGCTTCTCATCATTGATAATGTTGACGATGCGCAGCTTTTCTTTGGCAATTCCAACCCGACGCCCCTCGCCGACTATCTGCCATTCAGTCGGAATGGCTCGATTGTTGTTACTACGAGAAATCACCAAGTTGTCACCAAGTTGGACATTTCCACGAGCAACACTTTTCTGGTAGGGGAATTGAGTAGGGACGAGTCCATTACAATGCTACGCCAAAGCATAAAGGAGACCAAACTGTCAGACGACAGGAATGTTAACGAGTTGCTTGACTTCCTGGCTGATCTTCCCCTTGCCATCAAGCAGGCTTCGTCTTATATTGCCAAGACTGGGATTTCCATCTCTCGATATTCCGAGCACTGCCGGTCCAGCGACAAGAAGTTGATCAAGTTGCTCAGCAAGGCTTTGAAGATCGGAGTCGCTACAAGAACTCTGTAAATCCGGTCGCAACGACATGGTGGATATCGTTCAAGCATATTGCAAGGGAAAGTAGACTTGCCGCGGAATACCTCACATTCATGTGTTTTTTCGCTGAAAAAGAAATACCCAACGCCCTACTACCCCCAGCTATGGGTGAGGAAGACGACGAGATGGAAAGAGACGAAGCAATTGGTATTTTGAAAGCATATACATTTATATCGGAACGATCAGAGTCGAACTCGTTCGACATGCACCGACTTGTTCGCCTGGCATTGCGAAACTGGTTAGAAGTCGAGCAAAAGCTAAGACATTGCTCTACCGCAGTGATACAGTGGCTTGCAGTCGTGTTTCCATCTCCTGCACACGAGAACAGAGATATCTGGATCAAGTATCTACCTCATGTCCAATCGGCATTGGGCTTCTCCGATACTGTAGAGGCCAACGAAGCTCAAGGTCGACTTCTCTCCAAGACGGCCAATTGCTTTAATCTCTTAGGGAAATATAACGGTGCAGAGAATTCCTACCGCGCGAGCCTCCAGCTGAGAAGGGAGATGCTGGGAATAGAGCATCCCCGCACGCTTGACGACATGAACGGTCTCGCGAATGTGCTCCAACGCCTGGGTCGATACTGGGAGGCAGAGCATACACACCGACAGACACGCGAGCTGCGGCAGACGGTCCTCGGTCCGGAGCATCCTGATACGCTCGCATGCATGAACAACCTAGCCCTCTCGCTTGTTGGCTGTGGAAAATGGCAAGAGGCGGAGCGGCTGCACAGGCAGACAC
Source organism: Beauveria brongniartii (assembly GCA_030782485.1). NCBI lineage: Eukaryota > Fungi > Ascomycota > Sordariomycetes > Hypocreales > Cordycipitaceae > Beauveria > Beauveria brongniartii. The sequence continues at coordinate 9,615 of JARJPP010000732.1, forward strand.
TCGAATCAAGGAGAATGGTTCTTGGTGAACAAGACCCGGAAACACTCGCGAGCATGAACAACCTTGCACTTTTACTGCATGGTAGAGAGCGCTACGAGGAAGCAGAAGAATTTTATCAACAAACAGTATCACTGATGGAAAAGGTCCACGGCAAGGAGCATCCCCACACGCTTATTAGCAGAAACAACCTTGGCAATGTGCTTCAACGCCAGGGCCGACACAGCGAGTCCGAAAAAATCCATCGGGAAACACTTCAGCTGCGGCAAAAGGTCTTGGGCGAAGAGCATCCTGAAACGCTCGCAAGCATGAATAACCTAGCACTGTTACTTGTCAGCCTTGAGATGTATGAGGAAGGAGAAAAAATACACCAGCAGACGCTGAAGCTAAGACAGACGGTTCTGGGCAAAGAACACCCAGACACATTTGCAAGCATGAAGAATCTTGCCTCTGTCACGCAATGCTTATCACAGCCATCTTCTATGACCCCGGAACGGTCAGCTACCGGAGTCCGATGCTCATACGGTTTCCTGCCTTCTGAACCCATTGCGTTTGCGTCGGGCTACCCAAGCATTAGCTCTGGTTGTTACTCTCTACCGCAATCTGAAAGCAGGGAAGCGTATCATTCGTATGTCTCCAAATATTCTTCTTCCATCTCGATTCCCTCCATCACAAGCATACTAAGCACCCACACGCACTCTCTCCTGATTGTTGCCCGCCGCCCTTGTATCTTGCCCCCTTGCTTTCCAAGCACTGAACAGTTGACTGATCTGATTTCCGTTCAAGAGAGAAGCTACCTTGTTCGGCTAATAATACTTCACGCGACCGACCCTCGGATCAACCGCTGCCCGACAGCTACCAGCCGGCTCCGTCATCGCCATATGAGTCTTATTTGCGACCGCTCTCTGGCAACGATAAACGACGTCACTCTTCCACACGTTCCCTTCCAGACTGTAAGGGTTCCCTATACCGAGTGAGCACGTACAACATGAGAGTTTTCTCACAACGAGTTTTTTGCAGCCTTCGTCTCAACAGCTACGCCACCACCAATACCCTGGTACCAACCAGGACGCCAAGACATGGTCGAACCCGTGCCCTCGGCACCTCAGCATTTCCCGTCGGGCGCCCCTGGTAGCTATACCTTCAGATACTCTGGTTGCACTGGAAGGAGGAAGGCACTTCTAATTGGTATCAACTACTTTGGTCAACGCGGGCAGCTACGCGGCTGCATCAACGATGTCCGCAACACGACTTCCTACCTCGCCGGGGAGTTGGACTGCAAGCGCGAGGATATGGTAATACTTACAGACGAGCAGCAGAACCCCATGAGCCAGCCTACAAAGCAGAACATCCTGCGCGCAATGCATTGGTTAGTGAGAGATGCTGAACTCAACGACTCTTTGTTCTTCCATTGTTCCGGTATAATTTGGCTGTTATGACTCATTTCTTCTCATTTTCTAATAATCTTAGGACATGGTGGTCAAACGAAAGACGTTGATGGCGAGGACCCAAATGGCTATGATGAGGTCATCTACCCTGTCGACTTCCGACAAAACGGGCATATCAGCGACGATGAGATGCACGATACCATGGTGCGGCCGTTGTGCGCAGGTGTTCGACTGACCGCCATTTTCGACTCTTGCCACTCCGGTACAGCTCTGGATCTTCCGTATATTTACTCCACGCAAGGTATTCTCAAAGAGCCAAACTTGGCCAAGGAGGCTGGTCAAAATTTACTTGGTGTCATCTCCTCGTATAGCCAAGGGGAACCGGGCGGCATGGGTAGTCATATCTTGAGCCTCTTGAAGAAGGCAACTAGCAGTGGACAGTCTCACAGCGGTGCTATTGCGACCAAGACGTCACCTGCCGATGTTATCATGTTTACAGGAAGCAAGGATGACCAGACATCGTATGTTCGATGCCGTTTAATTCTCTTAACTCTACTTCTCACTTATTAACCTTAATCACAGTGCAGATGCAAGCAATGGCTTGCAAGCCACCGGCGCCATGTCCTGGGCCTTCATTACCGCTCTCAGGAAGAATCCTCACAAGAGTTATGTACAGCTTCTCAATAGTATTCGCGACCAACTGTCGACACGATATACTCTGAAGCCGCAAATTTCCTGCAGCCACCCCCTCAGTAAGCTATAAGTACATATTTCAATGACTATCTGCTAACTAATCTCAAAGATACAGACTTCCTCTTCGTTATGTAGAAGCGGTGATACTTCCAGGCCTTTTCCTGCAAATTGAATAACTCAATCTAAATATAGCGATGTTATGTTGACGAAAACCTAGAATTAGTAAAGAAATCAAATCACTGTGACGTCTATGTACATACAGTGGGGCGACAAAAATTTCGCTCGATTCCTGACGCGACCCCATTCCACGCGTTAAGCCTAAGTTAAACCTACTTCTTATAACCACTATAATTAATTCCACGATATCTAAAAGCACATAAAAAAAACACTAGTCACCTTATAAATAAATAAAGATTATTATAAAATATAATTTAGGCGTAAAGCTATATATTATTATAAGAGAGGAAGGAGTTCTAGTTAATACTATATATAGGCTTTATAAGTATTACTAGTTATAAAAAAGTATATAAAGTTAACTATAGTCTAGTTATCTACTAGTAATTATAAAATATAAAAAAAGAGTACTTTTATATATTATAAGTAATAATCTATTTATTAAAAGTGCTAATTTACTCTTTAAAGCTAGTTTAATATGCTTAGTGGCTACTCTAAACTAGTACTTAAAATAGTATAATATTCTTTATATAACTACTCTATAATAACTAAAATTAATAAAAATAAATACCTTAAAACACCTATAATTTACCTAATAATATATTAATTAGACTAAGTAAATTTAAGAGTACTAGATCTTCTTTAATAAGACTATAATTACCTATAGTTAAGGGTAATAGTAGGCGTAGATATTTTATAAAAGAGTAAGTAACTTTAATATATAATAACTTTATAACCTAATATTATATAAGAAAACTAAAAAGATAAAAAGAATATCTAGCTAAAGAATAAACTAACTTATTATTTATAAATATTTTAGGCTAGTTTTATATATAGAAGAAGGATAAACCTTATTAGCCTAATTAGTAACCCTAACTCTAACTAATATAGTGTTATTAGCCGCGAAATACTCGCCTATTTATAAGAGAATTTACCTATAATTATAGAACCTAGTTATTTCTTTATTTAAGATAATACCCTTACTTATATAGCTTATTTAGTTAAGAATTAGCTATATAAGTAGGTAGGAGAAAATAGGATATAGCTAGTAAAATAGCTACTATATTTACCTAATCTTAACCCTATTAAAAATCTATAGAAATTACTTAAAGAGTAGATACTAAAAAATCATCCTAATTTAGCTAACCTTCCTAAGTTAAATTACGCCCTTAATAGGTTAATTATGGCTATAGAGGAGGCGTAAGAGGAATTTAAAGATAACCTATTAGAAAAATTAGCTTTATTAATATACCGCCACCTCTAGGCTATTATTGACGCTAGGGGTTAGTATATAAAGTACTAACTTTATTAGTATATAATTTATATAGATAAAAACCTCTCCCCTTAATTATAAATCAAAATATATTAATTTAGGCGAGAAATAGGCATTTAAAATTTCGCTATTATGGGTGGCGATTTCCTAATTAGGTGGACCGAGCAGAACTTTTATTGAGGCACTGTAAATGTTGGATGTTGATAAGGAAGAACCCCAGCGCTTTGTAGCCATGTAAAAACGTTGTCCTTCAAAAGTAAGATACTAGATTCTCTAGCATCTATTATAGCTTATAGTAACTTCAGTATAAATATGGCTTAGGAACATAGCTATGTACTGATTAATACTATGGTGCCAAGCCATTACGGCCCGGCAGGCACACGGTATGGTGGTATATTCGGACGTAAAGTCGGTCGTTGCAAATTCGCTGCCCCGCTCCACCGCCTTCTCCTTCAGGTAATCTGCCCCACTCTTAGCACCTGCCGCTTTATAGAATTCTATAAGACGAAGCCACCACCCGCTCTCCCTTACAGCCTAACATTTTCACATTCCCCTATTATCCTCGCCCCCTTTCCCTTTAACCTAGGC
>JARJPP010000733.1:0-15240 GCA_030782485.1 Beauveria brongniartii
AGACTGTCGACGACAATAAGACTGTCGACGACAATAAGACTGTCGACGACAATAAGACTGTCGAGGAACCCGTCGAAGAGGCAGCTGAGCACGCAGACGGGAGGGCTGAAACTCATCAAAAGAGTACAGTTCTCGACGAGACGACTGCCGAGGAAGCCGTCAAAGAGGCTGTTGAGCACGCAGAAGTGAGTGCTGCCGAGGGGCTCGTGCAGTAGAAGTCTGCGTCTGTCGTCAGCTACGCAGTGCGTAGAGCAGTCCAAGTGTGCGTTATAATAAGATGCTATACAGTACAGAATTATGAGCTAGGATTAGAAATATAGAAACGTTTTTTTAAGTCTCACTCGAAGCTGAAAGTTGTTGGGCTCCGCAGCTCGTACGAGCGATGATACTATTAGCCTCAAGCTCTGACGAGCCGGCTTATCCCATTTGGAATACCGTCGCGTCCGAGGTATTATAATGTCGGAAGAATTGATCGTGCAGATACTAATGCGGTCTCTTTGATTTATTTCCTCGCCATTTAGGCGGTCTTCTTTGAGATGCAACGCTTGACTTTTTGTAATGTCGGGGAGTGTGACGCCGGCCTGCTACACACCGTGTACACTAGCTGTCCCCTTGCTTCGATGAAGACAGAAGCGGACATGCACTTTTGGACAATGTCTTCCGTACTGATGGGAACAGGCACTTGTTGATAGGGCAGTCGAGTGAATACGATCAAGGGCGCGGATATGGCCAGATCGAATCGAGTATTCATGGCATTCACAACGGGATCAGCGCGTCCAAAATTTCGAGTTTGATGGGGTAATTCAAGGGAGACGCATTTGTCATTACACAAGTGACAAGTGCCAAGTTTGCGCGTGTCTTGACATTGAGGAGTGATGGTGGTTGTGGGCATTCGCTCTGCGTGCAAGTCGGCCGTGGGTACTAGAGAGGCAATACTAAGAGCGAAGCATACAGATTATTCTGTGTTGCTAATCAAAGTGGTCTCAGTATTGTTCAATTACATGACCCTGAGCTATTTTCATCACGTTCAGCGGGATTTATTGGTGCGAGTCAAGTCCATGATTGTGTCTCGTCAAGGTACTGGGGCCAGTAGATGCGATAACCGTGACAATCATCATATCCTAGATAGGCCGTCGGGACCTAGATCATTGGGCGTATAATTCAACTCGGCATGTTGATTCGTCCAATTCACCACTGCCGACAGCGTATGGAGTAGATGCAAGTCTCTCTGAGAAACAGTTCACAAGACGTAGAGGGACGGTAGGGCTGTGCCAAGCACGATGAAATATAGCAATCATCATCTGCAGCAGCTGACATTGGGGTTGTGGCTTGAAAGGCGTCTAAGCCGGCTCGAGGTGCTCTGCAGCCTGCCGATGTGTGCGCGCAGCCTCGGGATGGTGACCATGACGCCACAGACGGGCAGTACATGCCGCCATCTCGCGCCCAGCCAGTGCTTTGTGCGTCGAGGCTAGGTAACCTTGTTGCACGGAGAAAGCTGGCTGTGGGAGCGAGCGCGGCTTCTCCAACAACTCGAAAATCCCGGCAACTATGGCAGTTGGGGCAGCGAGAGTGAGACTGGCATGGGAGCGGTCTCTTGAGCTAGGCTCGGAATAGTTGACGGATGTACGGAGTAGTAATTGTGCATGATGGTGGTGGTGCTTTGATTGAGGATGAGGAGGAGAGGAGGGGTGGAACACCGGGTCGGGTTGGGGTAACAAAGGGAACAAAGTGGCGTTTTGCCTGCCGAAAGCTGCCCATCCGATAAGATTTGACAGAGGAGGGGGGTAACGTGAGGGTGATAGTTTATGTACGGAGTAGCTCTGGGGGTCTGATGCTGGTGCCGGAGCTCATTCGATAGTTTGGGTGGTCATGCGGCTAGCCAACGTTTGATGCGCGATTTGATGCAAAGCCTGCATCACAATTATGATGATATTATTTACACTGTAACGTGGCATGGTAAGCTTTATCGAGAAAGCCTCTTTTCGAGTTGTCAGTTGTTGATTTGGAGATGTTGCGTGATTCTATCTGTACCGCGTGCCGAGAATGTCTCACGGGCGGGGGGGGGGGGGGGGTTGTGTTTTTTATTTTTTTGCGGGGGGGGGGGGGGGGGTTGTCTTGACTAGTTAGAGACTGGGGGGAAACTGGCCACCTGCTGCCTTCTTCTTTTTTTTTTGCCCTTCTTTTTTTTGTTGTCAAGTGCTCAGCCTCGACGTCGATGGGCCCCACAGATTCCCGAACAGCGGTAATAGCGGAGCCAGCCATCAACAGGAGAGCACTGTCGCGACCAGGTCACTGGTCCATACCAGAAAGACCATTTATCTCATTTCTGCCCATCCTCATGAGCCATCTCGAATATGGAGGGCAGCTCACGTAAAAAATTGTAGCTACTTACCGCCCTCGGCCTGCCCCCAGACAGCACAGGCTGCACCTGAGTTCGGGGGAGGTTCGGGCCCAAGAGTGGGTACCGGCAGCAGCTTCCAGCGTCCCCTAGGCCCTTGTAGCTCTGGGGGGGACCCCGCCTTTCACCCGACAGCTGACCACTCACAGGCGCCAAAGTAAAATGCAAGCACAAAATGTCAGCCAGCGTCCCGCAACGCTAAAACAAAGAGGAAAAAAAATAAAAGAAATAAAAAACCTTTCGCCCAAGTCTTCCCCCAAAAAAGAGCCGGCCGCCGTGGATTCCAGGCACCACCACCGCCTGAAGCAAAAGCAGCCACCCGCCGCTCGTCACCGCAAATTACTGCATCGACAACACCAACGGCGGCATCTTCATCATCCCGACAGCTTCAAGCAGCGTCCTCGGCGCGGCAACTTCTGCTCATAAAATACGCTGTCGCCCTACTACCGCCCTCCGCCGCCGCCACCGCCGCCGCCGCCTCTCTTTCCATCATTTAGCCATCTTCCCGATCCTGCGCTGCCACCGCGCCCGCTAGTCCGACAACTCCAGCCTCGCGACCGTCGCGCTCCCAGCTTCCCCATTTTAACGACTTTTATCGACCCTCGAGCTCCTCGTCGCCCCCTTTCCTCCTATATTTCGGTGCTGGCGGAGCCATGTCGCCTCCCAACCAGACGCCTCCGCCGCACTTGGGGCAACAGCAGCAGCAGCAGCATCAACCACCGCATCACCAGCATAGCCACAGCTCTGGGAGTTATGGACCACCGCCACCGAGGCCGCCCGCTGGTGTAGCGCCGCCGCCGCCTCACAGCTCCTTTGGCTCGGGTAGGGATTTGCCCGCGTTCAACTCACTTACGCGATCCTCACCAGGTGCAGGCAGCTCCATGTCGATTTCGTCGATGCTGGGCGGTCCGCCCCCGGCCTCGCGTGAGTCGCAGCCTCCTCCACCACACTACTCGCCGCACTCTGCTCCCCCGACCGCATCGGCATCTCAATACGGCCAGTCCGTTCATGCCTCGCCTCGCATGCACTCGGCCTCTTCCGACTACAATCCCTTTCGACGTCCGCAGACGCCAGACCACCAGCGAAACTACGATCCGCGCGGTAGCGCCGCACCATCGCCTCGAGGCCATTACGCGACCACACCCGATGTCCAAAGATACGGCACGCCTCAATCTTATCATGCCAGGCACCCATCAGCCCCTGCAGAAACTGGTCGCGACCCAGGCAGGGTGTCGACCGGTCCTCCCAATACACCTGGCAACCAGTCGAAGCCCTCTAGCAACCTTCCGAGACCGATAGATTTGGCCCGCGCGCCGCAAGATGACCGTTATGTACGCCTCGATGAGCGACATGGTGCAGATTACCTAGACCGTGCCACACAGCGACATTATCCTTTTGATGACCGATATCGCTTGGAGCGAGACAGACAGCCTGGCCTCGACCAACGAGAGCGGGAGGCCAGAGAGCATGCATATGCTGGTGGAGAACCGCGCCACGGCCCGCCAGAGCTCAACCCCCGAAATCAGTCATCCTATCCAAGGCATCCAGAGCCAACCGATCGACGCGAACCGCCCCGAGACCAACACTGGGCTCGTCAAGGCCCCGAACACAATTATCGCGACCCCATGGACCATCAGCGTGCCCATCCCGAATACCCCCCCGCATCTGGGCCTTACCAACCTCAAGGCCCTGCTTACCAAACAGCGCCGCGGCCGCAGCATCAAGACCGCTACGCACCCACCTCGCATCCTCATCCCCATCCTCAAGCCTCCGCAGCTGCTTCTACACAGCCCTACGACTCACCCGAACGAGTTCCTCTCGACCGCCAGCCTCCTGCCGGTCGCGCTCGCGAGGACCAGCACCAGCAAATTCCTCCTGGGTATCACAACCCGGCTCATGGCCCCGCACCGTACGACGCTGCACGGCACAGAAACGGAGATGACCAGAGCAGTCAAATCCATCAGCGCAACCTTTTGGGCGTACAGGACATGAACCGCAAGGGACGCATGTCACCCCTCCCGCAAGCTGTGCAAGGGGCCCAACCCCAGCAGCCAGGACCCGCTGGTGAGCCAGGCATCAAGAGCGAATTTGGACGCATGTTTGCTGGCATCGGTAGTGGAGTGGGCAACATGGGAGCCTCCAACCCTGTTACATCTGCGCCCAGTGGGCAGGTCGGTGCTGGCGCCTTGGGCAAGGACGAAGACCATGCTGCAGACGGTGCCAAGAAACCAAGACGAAGGAAGTTGAAGGATGACATTGATAGACCCGATGATGAGAGCACCGGAAGACGGACTCCTGTTGGTCGCGGCGCTAAGCGCGTCAAAGGCCATCACCATCATCAGTACGTTTCTCGTGGCATCATGTTTGCAACAATTACTAACACCCACTATAGTCATCACCATCACCATCACGCTCCCGATTCAGTTTCTTCACCATTGGTCGGGATAACGCCACTGAAGAATGGCAAATCCAACACACCTTTGGACAATGCAGGAGACAAGACCACGGCCGGAACACATCACCACCACCATCACCACCACACCGGTCGATCCGCGCAGAGTTCCACCCCTCAACCCAAGCCCGCCGAAATACAAGCTCCCGTCATGCCGCCAAAGACAAAGACAACCGTCTCGTCCAAGGCTGTGCTGGACTCAATAGCACATAAAACTCGACATCATCTCGGCGACTTTGTCTACGAAACGGAAATCAAAGCGGGCAGACTTGTACCCAGAGCGTCCACAAACCGCGGCTTTGCTTCACAGCCCAAGCCGCTGCCGCTCGACCGCATCAAGGGTAAAGAAAACAGTATCTTGACCATCAAGGTTCCCCGCGTGCACCTCATGCCTGTTGCGAGAGAGGAGATCACCGCCAGAGCGTTTGTGTGGGGTACCGACGTTTATACCGACGACTCTGATGCCGTCGCGGCCTGCATTCATTCTGGGTGGATTATGGGGGAATGGACCGAAGACGTCGATACTTCCTTGTTCAGTTTGGACAAAGCTGACGGCGTGAAAGAGACTAAGAAGCCCAAAGTACCCGTCGAGCTAACGTCTGAAGGCGTCATCTCGTCGCCTCCTAAATCCGGCCCGATGCCGATTCCTGCAAACCGTGACCTGCACATCAATGTACTCATCGTGCCGCGTCTGGTCAAGTATGCCGGGTGCACGAGATACGGCCTCACCAGCCGCGAGTTTGGCGGCGAATTTGGCAGCCGCCATGCCGTACATGACGGGGTCAGCTACATGATCCAGAGTGTCCGGTGGGTGGCGAATGGCGGGCAGCCGCAAGCGCGGCTGCGCGGCCAGGCGCGACGAGACCGCATGCGCAAGGCCATGATTGAGGTCAATGCCAGTCTCGGCAACATTAGCAGCCAGGAACGCGCGCTGGAAAGGGAACGCCTCGGCAAATTACGCAGTGAGATATCGGGCAGCTGGTGGAAGCAGGCCGAAGCCGGGGAGGGCGGCGGCGGCGAAAATACGAGCGCTGCCGTTGCCCGAGATGCGCCAACTGGGGCAGAAGCTGATAAGGAGAATCAAGCAACCGCTGTCAATGGCAAGTCGTCTGCTAATGCGGTGGTTGTAGAGCTCACGACAGGGTCTGGCGACAAGGATGTGGACATGGGCGAGGGCGAGGCGAGCAACCCCAAGGACGCGGATGAAAAGGGCCAGGTGGCAGCATAGATGGTTACTTTTCGGACCCATGTACTAACAATTTTGCGAGAAAGATTTATTTGCTTTCTGAATCTCTTGAACGGTTGATTCCTTGCTATGCGGAGCGGGCGATGGAAGGCATCCCTCTTTTTTTAAGTTGGCAAACGGCACATCACGCAACAGATGAGACAATCTGGCGTGGATTCTTTCTTCTATTGATACCAAAAGCGAACCTATATATGTATGGACGCATATAATACAAGAAGAAATAAAGACAGTCTCAGCTCTTGTGCAAAAAAAGAAATGAAAACTGCTGCAGTATAGTGTATTGTACAGATGGCCTCGAAGTCGTCGCAGCCGCAACGTGAATGCTCATGTATGTCATCGTCTCGACGTTTCGTGAAATTGCCGCGAGGACAATTACGCAAGCCAACCCCCCCCCCCTTTTGTGTCTTTAGAAATCCGTCACCTTGCCATTGTAGCTCCAGTCACCACTGCTGCCCCAGCGCAGCGGCTCGTTCTTGGGCCCGCCGACCTCGCCGGTGCGCGGGTTCTTGTCGCCGTCAAACTCGGGCCGCGCGCCGCGGTACAAGCCGCCGCCCTCATTGAGCTCCGATTCGACGGCCGCCGAGGCTCCGGTGGCTGACGACGTGGCCTGTGTCGTGTTTTCGGGTGGTGCGGCGGCGGCGGCCTCTGCAAGCTGAAAGGCAGAGGAGACGGCGGCGGCGCGCTGCAGACGCTCAAACTCGGCCTGCTCCTTGGTGGGAAGCTTGGGAGGGCCGGGGGAGGCGCCAAAGTTGGAGGCGTGGCGGTGGGTAGTGGCGGCGGCGGTGGCGGCGCGCGTGGTGGTGATGATGCGTCGGAGTGGGAGTCGTGTGAGCATGATGAGGCTGGTGAGTTTGGGGAGTTTGGGGAGTTTGGTGAGTTTGGTGAAGTTTGGTGGCGGAGGGTGATGTTGAATGGGCTTGGAAATTGGTGGCGACAAGATCGGGACTCGGCTTTGGCGATGTTGAATTGATTTAGTGGGGCCGTCATGGTTGAAGAGTGCGAGGTTGATGAGGAACGCCTGTGAATCACCACAATGAAACTATTTTTCTCAACCTCAATTGAAGATTGTGGCAAGACCACTTGCATTGAGATGATGTATTGGGATGATTGATTGGAATCATGGAAGACAGGGCAGACCAAGACTGCACATCAGCACTCGACATTCGCACATGTTTCTACGCTGCCAACAAACGAAGCACTACACATTCAGCAACACAAACCTCTACCAGTACAACGAAGACACATTTAAACATGGATCATTGCTCGAAAGGGAGCAGTACTGGGAAAATTGGACGAGGCTTCTGCGGCACAGTTTTGGGCAGCAGATGGTGGCTCTGGTCGCTCATTGCCGAATGAACATGATACGAACTTTGGCTGTGGCGAGCAAACAAAATACATACGATAAAAGGGGCGACAAGAATGAGAAAGAGGGGAAAGCTTAAGTCTTGCCTGCGGATCCATGTCAATATTCCCTCCAACGTCGCCGTTCCTGGAGCAAGGATCAGCCCTGTGCTCCAAAATCCTATCGAGACTTATGGAGTACCGGATCGGGCTTACATGCTTCCAAATCTTTACTTGGTGAGAGAATCCCCCAAACGCAAGGTGCACAGGCCGCCTTGAATAAGACATGAGCAGCTGCTGATGGAATCGCTCAGGCATCACAATGTGTCAATTTTTCAACTGTTGATTGCTGCAAAGATCTCGAGAGGACGGCGGCTGGGCGTCGTGCGGCGCGCGCCATGTGCTTCTGGCGGGTGGCAGATCAATGCGCGAAAGACATCTCTGGGCAGTTTTTTAGCCCATATAACGTGGTGGTTCTTCTGGTAGTTTTTTTTTTTTTTTTTTCATCCATTGTCTGCTAATTATGCAATTTTCTAGGAATACAACAAACGCATTCGGCCGTGCGCCGAGCAAGCACACCAATAAAAGGAGCGGGAGATTTCAAGACGTGTATTAGTTAGCGGTTTCACCTGCGTGAATCGTCTTGCCAGCCCTGCGACGAGGCCTGCGACTTGTTAGAGTATCAATCATGATGGATTGTGCCAGGCCACATCCGTTCTTACTTGGCGATTGGTATCGTGTGCGATGGCTCAGGCTACGCGGCTTAAACCAATTGTCGAGTCTTCTTGGCGAGGTTCTCATGATGCGACCGGTTTTTAGTCAAAAAAAAAAAAAAAACGCTGTACCGTGACAAGTTGACAACCCATGCTGAGCTTGAGTGGAGGAGCAACCGTGTTGGCTCCGGGCAGGCGGCCGCCGGAAACTGGAGAGCCTCCCCTCGCTTTCAGACAAGTTTCGAGACTCAGTTTGGTCGTCAGGCCAGCAGGCCGTTTGTCGCCAGTAACTATACTTTTGCTGCATCATCTCTTCCTCAAAGAACGCGAGCAGCCAGCTTGCATGCTACTTTCTCACAACTGCGCCATGCAGGCGCTTCTCAGTGTGTCAAGAGTTGCGCAGTCCTGCTCGTTGGCGACGATCATCTCATCTGGGACCAATGTGGATGTATAACTATTTACAGAGTACAAGAAGCTCATTTATCACATCAAACAAAGGCGTGGATCCGCATTTTTGCAGCGACAACCAACTCTATCCACTAACTAGTAGTTGCCGCTTGTATCGAACAATAAACACCGGATAAGAGTAATGCAGGTAAATGACAAGTGCAAGGCATGGCGGCAATGCGCGGCCTCTCTTCTCATGCGCCCATCCCGTCTCTGCTTAAACCGAGCTCAACCCGATACCGAAACGTCACCTAAATTAGGCCAAACAGACAGCGGTTCCCCCCCTTCCGTCTTGTCACACAACTACCCAAAGCGAAAAAGCTGCTTTCAGGAATCGAACAAAGAGCTCCGCAACTAATGAATACAACAAACGCCACCGGGTCACCGAGAAGAGATGGTTGCGCCCCCAACGGTCGAATCAGAATCACGCCTCGACGCACACCTTTGACGCCATCCCACGTAAAACTGCTGTACACCCCTACCAAAGACCACATTTCTGGGACAAACTATCGGCCACCGTCCGCGGGGGTTCTCAAAGGCCTTTTCCTCTCTTTGTGCCAAAAAAAGGGCATATTGGTTCTGGTTCCTGACCCGCCTCATCCGTAACCTTCAATGAGCCGCGTCAGTTTTCCTTCCCATAGGCTTGGCAACATGATAGGCTTGGCAACATGTCTTATACCTCCACTGGCGATTCTGTCGCCCCGTGTTCCAATACCAACGCCTTGGTTACCGGCTAGCCTTTCCTGGGGTTGTTGCAGTTCTTAACCCTGCCACCACCCGGTTCGAGTACACTTCTGCGGATGCAACTTGGTCTCTCAGCTACTGAAGGACGACACATGCTGAATAGCTGATGCACAATGTATCACTCTTCTTTGACAAGGTAACACATGGTGCAGAAGAGATGTATTCCGCATTGTCTTGCCCATATTGTCCTCTTCCTGTGCCGACTGGTTATTACAGTCTACCTATAAAGGTGGTCGGGGCCGCCGGCCAACAACTGTGACGACAAATGGCCATCATGTCCAGATACAACTACATCTTTATCCTGACGACCATATTCGCTTCGCTCGACGCATGGAACATTGGCGCCAACGATGTGGCCAATTCCTTTGCCAGCTCCGTGTCCTCGCGGTCGCTGACGCTGAAGCAGGCCATGGTAATTGCATCCTTTTGCGAGTTTGCTGGCAGCGTCTCGGTGGGCGACCGAGTCACCGATACTCTGCGCACAAAGATTGTCGACCCGCATCTATTCGACGAGGCGCCGCAGGTGCTCCTGCTGGCCATGATGTGCACCATCATGGCCTCGTCTGTATTTCTCACCGTGGCTACGAGATATGGCATGCCGGTTTCCACCACGCACAGCGTCATTGGCGGCTTAATTGGCACGGCCACCGCATCTGTCGGCATCGACAAGGTAAACTGGGGATTGCGAGGCGCGTCGCAAGTCTTTCTTGCTTGGATTATTGCGCCTGGGATTGCCGGAACTCTTGGCGCCACCGTCTTTCTTGTCACCAAACGACTCGTCTTGATTAAGCGAAACTCGGTCCGCCGAGCGTTCTGGTCGATACCATTCTTCAGCTTCCTGACCTTTGGGGCTATAACAAGTATGTGCACTCGCTATCCTATCTCGAGATGACAAGTCCGATGCAGTGCTAACTGATGCAGTGTTGCTTGTCTGGAAAGGCATTCGCAGCATCAGCATGACAACTACCACGATGCTTGTCGTCATCTTTTCCGCTGCTGGCGGTGGTGCGCTGCTGCACGCAGCCTTTGTGATGCCATATCTTTGGGTGCGCATCATTCGACAGGACTGGACACTGAAATGGTACCATGCCATCGTAGGCCCGTTTCTGCTCAGGCGAGATGCTCCGCCACCAACACCACACGGCTTCAACAAGCCCGTCATTAAAGATTTTTATCGTGGGCATCTAAGCCCAGAGGAGCTCGCCTACGTGCGCGCATCAGAGACACTGCTGCAGTCAGTACAGATGCATGGAGCCAATGGGCCACCAGAGCTCGACAAGGACGACGACTTGATTCTGCCACCAGCAGTTCAGGACCCTCCGATACCATCACGGTTAGCATGTTCTGCGAGCGACAGCCTCGTGCCTCCTCGGCCAGAGGGCAGCTGGAAGAGCTTTCCAGTGATTACCTGGCGCATCAACCGCATTCTTCTCCGGGGTATCGAGAAAGACGTCATCAGTATGCAAAAGCGAAATGCAGTGTTGAACTGGGACCTGGAAGACATGCATTCCCGCGCGCCGCGCTTCGATAACCGCGCCGAGTACATGTTCTCGTCGTTGCAGATCCTCACTGCAGCAGCCGCATCATTTACGCACGGCGCCAACGACGTCTCCAACGCCATTGCGCCATTTTCTACTGCGCTCGATGTGTGGTCACACGGAGTGGTCAACGACCAGGTCGAGGTGCCAATCTGGGTGCTGTGCTTTGGGGGTGGCGCCATCGTGCTCGGCCTGCTGACCTATGGCTACCATGTCATGCGCACGCTTGGCAACCGGCTCACGCTGATATCGCCCACGCGTGGCTTCTGCATGGAGCTGGCGACGGCCCTCACCGTCATCATGGCGACGAGGCTGCGACTGCCAGTGTCGACGACGCAGTGCATCACGGGCGCCACAGTCGGCGTTGGGCTGGCGAATGGAGACTGGCGCTGCATCAACCCGAAGCTGGTTGGGTGGATTTATATGGGATGGGTAATCACGGTACCCGTCACGGCCCTGATATCGGGCTGTTTGATGGGGTTGATATTAAATGCTCCAAGATGGAGCTCATGAGGGAAGACGCAGTGTAAGCCATCTTTTTTGTGTACCAGGCACGACGGCAAGAGACGGCTGGCAGATGGCGGCAAGTACATGTTAATCATGATAATTAATATCATTGTGCGACGAGAGGCAAAACTCAAGTGCATCTATGTTCTAATACGAAAAATATTGATACCCATGGCGCATTGCGGACAGCTGCAACAAGCAACATTTTTTTTTTTTTAGGGAAGCAAGTCCGCTGCCAAGAGTTCATTCAGCAGCAGACCAAGACAGTTTATCGAATTAATTCAGCCACAGCGCAATAGTTCCACCATGGCGTTTGATTCTTACTTACCTGCTTGATATCTCTTTGGGGGGGACCATGGCCCACGTGCGGTCGCATCTGGGTCCCTGTTGGATCAGCAGTCAAATTCTTGGCTTTTAAGCATACCGAGCACCTAAAAGAGCCAACTTGTGGCGTCGCACGGTGCCTGGTGGACAGCGCTAATCAATAAGAGTTGCCAGATGCAGGTTCTCGAATGTCTTTTGCGTGCGCCGCTCGCCGTGTCCAAGAGCTGGCTGTTCTTTCAGACTGACACTGAAAGCGCGAGGGCTCCTCGGTAGGTCTGAAATAAGCCAGTCTTGCCTTTATTGCTTCACCTCATGAGTCTATTATTCTAGTTAGGGCGAAACAGGCGGGAGAGATGTACAATATTGTTAGTGTGAAGAATTCTGGAGCAGCATCTGCGGTGCAACCTGGAGAGACCAAGGAAGGCAGTGGAGACGAGCTCTTTGCATTAACTAGTTAATTAGTTAGTTATAGACGCAGAGAAGTGTACCCCCAGCTGCCACGGAATTAGTTCCAGGTGGGCTTTTCATATCTCTTCTTTGCATGCGTTGATGCTTCTTTTCTTCCAACGTTGTTCTTCTCATTCACGTTTTGTAAAATTTCAAAATGCGGTCCTTCTTGCCCTTGATTTCCCTTGCCGTTGGCGCCGCAGCGAATGGCTGGGATGGCAGGCCTGAAGTCAAGCCATTTGATCCCAGCTCTCTAAGCTTGCGGGAAGTTGGTGCGCGCAACACCTTGGTAAATTTCTCTCCAAGAGGCCCCATGGCATTCCTTGCTTCATGAAAAGATACTCATTGTCGAATAGGATTGGCGCGTCTGGCTGGAGCAGGACGGCAACCCAATTTCTTTCTGGCACGATATTCCCCTCTTCCCTCAAGGAAATGCCTCCAACATTATCAACATGTATGTCGAGATTCCGCGATGGACAGATGCCAAAATTGAAACAAAGCGAAATGAACCCTTGAGTGAGTCACCCTAATGTTCTTGGTTGGGGCTTGCACTGAACGTTGTTGCTTCAAGATCCCATCTTCCACGATGACAAGAAAAAGAAGCCCCGATTCGTCTTTAGCGTTTGGCCTCACAAGACTTACCCTTTCAATTATGGATCCATTCCCCAGACCTGGGAGGACTCGACTGTTGTCCATAACTTTACTGGCTATGTTGGTGACAATGATCCAATGGACATTTTTGACATAAGCTCGTTGGAACCTCCTCATGTTGGACAGCTGAAGCAGGTCAAGGTTCTAGGCGGACTTGCAATGATTGACGTACGTTTGTCCCAAAGGAGAGCAAGAACTCGTGCGATGCTGACCCGACTTGTAAATAGGATAACACGACTGACTGGAAAGTCATTGCCATTGACGTCAAGGATCCCATTGCCTCGAAAGTTGCCAGTCAGTTTTTTTCTTTTCTTTGTTTTTTCTCTTTTCTTTTCTGATTCAGATCGTCCTATACTGTGGTGGGACTAACACTTCATCAGGTGTCGACGACCTGGAAGTCTTTCGTCCTGGAAGCAAAAAGGCTTTTTACGACTGGTTCGTTGTAAGTTTGCAAACCAATACTTCACCTCGTCAACGCGTGCAATAGTCTAATCATGCCATATAGTACTACAAGGTCATCAAGGGCTCAGGCAAGAATTACATCCATGGCGACAAGTTCCAGGATCCGGACACCATGCTTGCCCATATCATGGAGAGTCACGAGTTTTGGCTCAAACTGATGCGCGGTAAAACAAAAATGGACAAGATCAACCGTGACCAGACGTCAAATCCACGTTGGTGCAAGACGTTTGCTGCCTCGAGCAACACTACCGCCAAGTTTGGCATTCCCGCGAAAAGCAACATTTTGCCTCCCGCCGCGAGACCGAGCCAGTATGATCGCTGGTATTACCTTGACAAGGACTTTAACATTACTCCGGGGCAGGTGATTGAGGAGTAAGAACATCTGCAAGGCAGAATCCAGCAAATTCGTGGCAATGATTGTACTGTGGTCTGCAACCAATGAGCTCTGCTATGCTACTCTATAATCATGGTCGTAATATCTGAATACAAAACTAAACAAGACGCCGAAATATGCAATGATGACTTAGAGATTCTCGTACTGGACCGTCTCGTACTTGCTTAGGGCACGAATGCGGGGACCAAACTTGAAAAGAACCCACGGAATGGGAAGAAGCGCAACCGTTACAAAGGCAAAGAGACTGACGGCCCAGTCCACACCCAGCTTGTCGTACATTTGCACAATGAAGAGCGGAAACGCGCCGGCAAACGCATACCGCGCCAGGCTGTTGGCACTGGCCTGGCTGGCCACCACGCTGCCGTGGTACGTGTCGGCGCCGTACTGCATGGCCGACACAAAGATGCACAGGTTTCCCCAGGCAAAGGGCAGAATGGCCACTGCGGGACTGGCCCACGAGATGGAGCTCCGCGCCGTCCAGGCATACCAAAACAGGCCGACGGGCAGGCCGAGACTGCCCACCATGGCGGGATACAGACGATGCTCCGGCGGGACCTTGCCGGGCGGGAAGTTGCGCATCTGCGGGCGGTACAGCCCGACGTCACAGGCAAGAATCGTGCACAGGCCGACGAGGCAGCCAATCGCGACGGAGAGGAAGACGAGGCCGGACTGCTCAATGCCAAAGTGGTAGACGCGTCCAAAGGTGTACGAGAGCCCGGCAAAGAAGCTAAATAGAATGCCAAAATTGACCGACACGTAGAGGCAGAGAAAGCCGGTAATGGGCTCGGTGAGCAGCATGTGCACGGGTCGTACCAGGCCGGTCTGGAGGAACGCAGTGATGCGTTTGAGGATGGGGGGAGACGGCGGCACGTCTTCGCCTCGTTCTTTGGCGATTCTGCGCTTCAGAACGGCGGGAAACGTCTCCCAGGTCGTCAGCGTGAAGAGAAGGGTAAAGGCAGCGAAAAAGAGTAAAATCCATTGCGTCCAGCGCCAGTTTTGGCGACTGACGGCAAAAGATCCGAGAATTGGACTAAGAACGCAGTAAGATAAGTTAGCGGCCCTTTTCACATAAAAAAAGGAAAAGGAAACGAGGGAAGGGGAAAAAAAAAAAAAGACATACGCGAAACCTGGGCCGAGAAACGGCATGAGGATGTAAATCGCCATCATCGGTCCGCGGCTCCCCGGCGCAAACGTCTCGACAATGGACCCGGAGCCGCTCGCCAGCGCGGGCGCCCAGCAAAAGCCGGCCATGAAGCGCAAAAAGCAAAGGGCGCCAAAGCTGCGCGTCAGGCCGGCGCCGAGCGTAAAGAGGGCGCCGAGGACGCTGGTGCCGACGTAGACGGGTTTGCGGCCCATGGTCTCGGACAAGGGTCCGCCGAGGACGGGGCCGAAGCCGAGGGCGAAGCAGTACAGTGATAGGGGCAGCAGCGCGACGACACGGGTGACGTGGAACTCGGCCATGATGGCGCTGGTCGCGGGGCTGATGATGGAGGTTCCGGCCGATCTTGGCGGGCAAAAGGTTGGCGGGTTAGCAAGTGCCGACGGAGGAGGACGAGGACGAGGAGGGGGAGGAGGA
>JARJPP010000737.1:0-16854 GCA_030782485.1 Beauveria brongniartii
GGGTTGTTTTTTTTTTTTAATTCACCCCCCCCCCCCCCCCCCCCCCCGCATCCCGCCCGCCATGGCCCGTCCACGCATTGTCGTCCTCGGCTCCCTCAACATGGACCTCGTGTCCTACGTGCCGCACCATCCCCTCCCGGGCGAGACGCTGACCGCCACGTCCTTTTCAACGTCGCCCGGCGGCAAGGGCGCCAACCAAGCCGTCGCGTGCGGCAAGCTCTCGCGCTCTTCCACCTCCTCCACCTCTTCGTCCTCCGCCTCCGCCGACGTCGTCATGGTCGGCGCTGTCGGCGGCGACACCTACGGCGCCCAGCTCCGCGACAGCCTCGGCAGCTACGGCGTCGACACGACCGGCGTGCGCGTCCTCGACGACGCCCAGACGGGCGTCGCCCTCATCGTCGTCGACGAGCCCTCGGGCCAGAACCGCATCATCCTCTCGCCCCAGGCCAACCACGCCCTGCGGCCTCACCACTTTGCCGAGTTGCCCGCGCCCCGACCGGACCTGCTCATCATGCAGCTCGAGATACCCTTCGATACTGTCCTGCAGGCGCTGAGCGCCGCGCGCGAGGCCGGCGTCCCCGTCCTGCTCAACCCGGCCCCCGCGAGGGAGCTCCCCGAGGAGGCGTACACCGGGCTGGCCCATCTCGTCGTCAACGAGACCGAGGCCGCAATCCTTTCGGGCTGCAAAGAGTCCGACCTCGACGACCTCGAGGGCCTGAAGCGCGTCGGCGCCATCTTTCTCCAAAAAGGCGTCCGCAACATTATTATTACCCTCGGCGGTCGTGGCGTCTACTATGCTACTGACGATGGCAAGGGTGCGCTGGTTGACGCTCTCAAGGCAAATGTCGTAGATACCACCGCTGCTGGCGATACATTTGTTGGCTCCTATGCTCTGTCTGTCGTCAACTCGACCAATGTCTTTAACATTGACACCGCCATCAGAGCAGCCAACAAAGCCTCCGCCATTACTGTATCGAGACGAGGAGCTCAAGTATCCATTCCGTGGAAGGACGAGCTGCAGTAAGCACACAAAAGAATAAAATGAAATTTGTTAAAATGAAATCCAAATTCAACTTAACTGAAGCTACTTCCTAATCGATGTTACAATACTCTAGAACCATGCGTTCCAATTCCAAGGGCCTTGCACAGATCCATCTCCCTCGTTCTTGGGTACGTTGATAGATGGTGTCAGAGTCCTCCAGATTCCTGCCGCAAATGACTTCTTCTTCCTTAGCGACCCCGACGTGCACGTTGTGCCGCTAGTGTTGCGGCTCCAAGATCGCCTGCTTCGTAGCGAGCCCATGTTTGTGGCCGGCTTCAGGTCTCGCCTCTCATTCACATAGTCGGGAGATTGCACATGCCTGCGCGACTCTGAGAGACGATTCACACTCATTTTTTGGCACATTGCCTCCATGGAGATGGCGGGTCGGTGCATAGGGTCTCGACAATTGGCCTCTTGCAGTTCTTCGTCCGGATTCTCGCCCTGCTTGGTGCTCTGCTGAATTCCAGCTCTTTCCGAGTCTTTTATCCTCTGCAACCATATTGCAGCCACATCTGCTTTCCAGTGCCTTTGCATGGCAGACTTGATACTTTCAATTGAGTAGATAGGTGGTGGTGACCATGCGGAACCAACGTTGTGTTGCTTCAAGGCACCAACTGCAGTTGTTTCCAGTTTCGTACATCGTTGAGCCACGCCAACCAGTATCTCATGCCCGAAATAGTCTGAAAATGCGGAATGGCTGTATGTGATTTTTACTTTCATATATGGCATCTGCGAGTCTCCGAGCTGGCTCTCTAGATCGGCCATCAATTCGTCTGATTTATGTCTTCGGTGTGCTTTGCTAACGTGTCTTGCAATCAACTTCGGGTTGATACGAATCTGTGCAAGAATAAGGGTCTTTGAACCCGCATATAGAATTCTGCTATATTAGCACCGGAGAATCTCCTCGTATAGGAAGACTTACGTCGGAAATGCCTGCTCGTGAAAAACTTGCAACACGGCGGTCCCTTTCACAGGGAGCACCTCGACCTTTAAATCATGAAGGCATCCATGCTTGAAAAATAGATCTACCTGCATTAGTTGAAAGCAGCCACAGAAGAACCAAAATGTTACCTAAATGGTGTTCGTCCTCTTTTGGTTGAGCTGGCTTGGCTCCAGTCCCATCCGCCGAGTATGCATGTGATAGAATGCCAGACACTTCAATCGCTGCCCATACATGGTCTTGACCAAAGTAACGATTGTGGCCATTTGTGTAGATTGAAATGTGAGGAGATAACACGTGAGGCAAGATGCTGTCCATGCTGATTGTGCAACTGGGACCGTCGGTTGACGATGAAACGTGTCGTACCACGCTTGAGGTAGACCGCGTGCTAGATATTTTGCGCTCGCTGCATCCACCAGAGATGAAAGAATTCCAAGAGTTGGAGTTATCGGAAGCGCCCGAGTACGTACGGCTTGCTTCCCTCAGCATCTCCTCTGCCTCTTCGGCCGGGCGAGGATCCTTCCCCTCGCTCTTCTCGTCCGGCATAGGAGAAAAGCGTGATGTCAACGCCATGTCTGGGCTAACCGAATATGGGCGTGGTGGAACGGCCCTTGTTTCTTCGTGTTCGACGAGTTGCGATGATAAAGCCCAAAGACTTCGCCGCTTCGAGATATTGAGGTGACTTGCACTGTGCTTCTGCAGCGGATGGATAAACTCTTGTGCCGGATAGACGGGGTGTTGGTCATGATTCCCGCTCCTCGTGTGGGCTGTTGAGTTTGGCTGCTTAGAGATCCGTAAAGGGCTTGGGCGGTCGTTTTCCGTGCGGGCGTTAGACCGATTATCTTGACTGACAGAAGTGGAAGTAACGTATGGCGATAAACCGAGAGGCATGGTGGTGATGAAATAGATGAATAGAAAATGACGGTCCAAGAGTTGTAAAGAATAGCAAAGCTGTGGTGAATAACATAAAATGGTCTGAAGATGTTGGGATTGGTGAATGTTGCAAGAATGAAAATGCTGTTCTCGGCAGGGGTATCTATTTGCTAATAATGCTACCATAATTGACGTGATAAGGTATGAATGGCAGGTATACCTTCCAAATGCCACTGTTATCCAAAGGCGTGATGAAACAAGGCAGGTGCGCATGGAGCTACACCGAAGTACCCAAGGTGCGAAGGAGGTTATCCTTGATGGATTCGGCTTCTGTTTCTTCCATGGAGAGGAACCGAATCTGATGCGGGTTAGCCAAACCAAACCATTGAGAGGCTCAGCTGTAAGGAAGCAAAACTTGCCAATTCATCGTTTAATGTGGTGCCGCCGTAAAGAACAGGCTCCGACAGACTTGTCGCGACACCTTTCTTCACCCTGTCCTCCCACACACCATCCCAGTTCCACTCGCCAGGCTTTCTGGGAACAGCTTGGCTGACGGGTTTCTTGTCGCCCGCTGTTTTCTTGGGGCTGGGCGTCGCAGGGCCGCCGTCGCTGCCTTGCTTCTCGGCCTCGCCCTGCTTTGCCTGCTGCTTCCGCCGATGCGTCCTCCACGCATGCCACGCACCGGGGTTCCCGGCGGCATCCAGGGGAACCGCGTCCAGGACCTCTGGCTTGTCGAACGCGCTCTTGATGTATTTGAGAATCTGGTATATGGACACGACGGCTCGGTTGGTCTGCATGTAGGAGGGTCCGGCGCCGCCAGCAGCGCTAGGATCTGGACTCGCAAACATGTGAGTCTGCTCGATTATGGGACTTGTTGGCGCGGAGAGATTGGCCTCGGCGCTGCGGCGCACCCTGCCGAACCATTCCGGGAATCCGTGCCGCAGACTAAAGCCTCCTGGTGGCAGTCGTTCATCGTCGGTCGCGCTCACGGTTCCATTCTCTTGTATATCGGTAGTGTACATGTATGTCGTAAGAGGCGTGATGAGGGGGTGAAATATGTCGGTCGCAAAAATAATCATGGGAGCTCGTCTTGGGTAGGAATCGGGGAACAAGATTTGGAATCTAAGGATGGCGGGAGCGTAAGGTCCTGCAATTGTTAGCGCACTCAGTTCCCTCATGCTGTGGAACGAGGCCGTATTACCATCGCGGACGAACAAAACGGCAGACCACACGGTCGAGTCATCCGGTGTTAATGTTACAAAGACGCCGGGAGGGCAGGCCTGCTTCAAGCCAGTGCTGATCGGCACCGTTAGCCATTGATCAGTGAGTGTTCAGGATTGCAAATTGGCCATACAATTCGGAAAGAAGCTGCTGCTTCCGCAGCGCCGGTAAATTCGCCAGCTTCAATGCTGACATCTTTGTAAAAGAAAAGAGGCCAGAAGCACACAATTGGTGCCGCTGATCGCAGATGAAACTCCCAGGAGTGAGTGACAGCTTAGCTGCCCAGCTAGACGGGCGGTGAGCTTAACGGTGGCGCGTTCTGCCGGTGCTTTGGCGGGGGTCCAGGTACATAAAAAGGATGGCCGCTTCTTCTCTTCCGAGCAATAGAAAAAGTATCACATGTTGGCTCAGTATCGTGAGGATTGGTCACAAAACTCATCACCGGTACTACCCACTAGTGAATTAGTTAAGAGATCAGAGCTACATATAACAGCCACGTAGCGGTACTGACCTCAAGATCGAGAAGCCGCTAAGATACCCGGTCAACCGCCTAACTAACTACTTACTTAAGCTGCTAGTGGTTTCCGTCTTGTTTCGAGCTATCCCAGTACTTTTATTCTCACAAGTCATTTTTGTCTAGATAAGAGGATAGCCTAGGCACAGTGGGAAGACCTAGTTTGTCTCTCTAGCGAAAAGAGCTATGGCTACTTATTCCACCGAGCCTCATTCGAAATTGGCTAGTGAGGAGATGGACTTCTGTAGCAGTTCTACAGAAGTCCAATTGCCTGGAAGTTTATATAGTGGCAGCTGTGGCCGCTCGCCATGACACTAGAAAGAATCCAGCCAAACTAGACCAGCACGTTTTCATGTTTTTGGGGGGGGGCGGGGTTCCGGGGGGTGCATCGCCGGCAGTTCTCGCCATTGAAATGACGGAGCGAAACCGTGGGAGATGATTGGAAACTGGTGGTGGTGGTGGCGGATTGCCACCACCCCGTGGCAGAATCGGACGGTAAGAAGCTCGTTGCGACATGCCGAGTACCTAGAGCCAGTGGGATAAGTGAAGGATGAGATCGGTGTTTGCGATGGTAAGTAGGACAGAGAGCATTTCCATCATCATATCACATCAGACGGAAGTTGTGCCGCACGAGTAGCCAATCAGCAAAGATTGGGCGTGCCACATTTGTGTGAGTCTGGACGGGCAGCCAACCAAAGAAGCAATTATTACAGCCTTGTTGAGCTAGGTATACACTTATAAAGTAGGCCCCCGGTGTATGGCAAGGCAACACTACACATTAGCAAGCTTACGTAAGGCTAATCATTACCTAATGCGGTTAGCCTTAATATAGTCACACCTAGCCTAAGGCACGTGATTCTAGATAAAAATGGGTCTAGAAGCTAGAGTAAGGCGCCTCTAAAATGAGGGATAGGCGCATTAACTAATTAAAAGGTAGCGGGTTAAGATTAATCTAAATAAGAAATTCATAATAATTTTAAACATTTTTAAGGCTAAGCCTATTTTAGTAATAGCGCCCTACTCACCTCTAGGGCTTACTAATAAATAATTAGCTAAATTTAATAATTATTATAAGGTCTAGAGGGCGTGTGGTGGGGAAGATAAGGATTAATTAGACTAATTAGACGAGTTAAATTAAGATTAGCCCCGCAATTCTTAGTCAGACTTTACCTAAAAGAGACTAGCCTTAAGCACGTGCTATACCGTTTTAAGCCTTGCCAATGTGTAGTGTTGCCCTGCCATACACCGGGGGCCTACTTTAATGCACCACACTTGTGTGAGCACTATCCGTACACTTACCCCCTATAACTTACAACAACTTCGCGCATCACATAATCTTCGATCTGTGGCTCTGCGTGTGTTAGTCGTACATCGTCCACGCGAACAAATTATGTAATGCAGAGGTATGCTTTATGCTTTTTTCTGGACCACAGGTTTTCAGGACGCCATGCTGGTTTCGCTCTCCTCTTCGGTAAAATACACGGGCGGTTCTTGCGAACGCAGGGGGCTCCGGCTCCAGGCCGGTCACGCGCTGTTGCACTGCAAAATAATGGATAAGTGGCGATAACATCAACTACGCGGGCGTCAAGAACTTTCTAAACAGACCTACAAGTTAGTAATATGTCAATAAGCAGAGTTCTAAGCCCTGAATGAACAAGAAAGCATTCGTACGAGGTGGTTAAATCTACAGCATTGTACGATGTTACGAGACCCGGCATGTAGCGAAAAGACCAGTACATCGACACTATCACGTAAACGAATACGGAGTGTATTGGATCAGAATCAGGCAATGAATCACTGTTTCATCAGCTGTTGAAGTCTGGAACACGGCCTCTAATCCTGCAGCTAAAATAAGCAACTCATTCGCGACAATACGCAGATTTGGGCTCCTGGTGCCCATTGTCCTTGTGTCTAGAGTGGTACTGCCAGAGGTTCTTTTTCGGGTGGAGTTTCCAAGTATATGACCAAGAAGGGTTACTATGAATTTTATAGGTTTCGCTTTCTGCCCACCTCGTCGGAGGGCTAGACGGCGATTGTCGTAGACCGAGAATAAGAATCTACAGTCAATTTTCGTCATTGAGGGATATTCCCCATCTCTTGTATTGAAAATGGTGCGCGAGGAATAGACAGCTAAGCTAAGCACAGCTTTGGTTTTAATAGCCCTCGCCCGTTTCGCAATTCTCTAATTGTATATTCAAAGACGGACGACAAACAGAAAAAAAAAAAGGGGGGGGGGGGCCCCCCCCCCCCCCCCGGAAAGCAGTCGCTCAAGCACCAAGGCGCTTCTCAATCTTGCTCTTCTCGTTTTCACGAACTTCGCGAATATCGTCTCTCGTAGCATTATAAGCGGCCGTGACCTGGTTAAATGGGTTCTCGGGGCTCTTGTCAAACTCCTTGCGGATGCGCTGCTTGCGCTGGTCCAGACGCAGACCCGTGCCGCTGCCGTCGGCCTTCATCTCGTCCAGACGGCGCTCCTCGTACGCGCGGTAGGCAGCGCCAAAGCGCCTCTCGGGGTGCGTGTCAACCTTGCCATCGCTGCCTCCGGCGGTCAGCGACAGGGCGTCGAGCGCATTGTCGATGCCGCTGGCGTTGAGAGTGCTGGGCCCGTCATCGAGCTGCGACAAGTCCAGGCCGCGCGACTTCTTGACGGCCGTCTTGGCTTTCTTTGGTTCGGCGCGGCCGCCGATGGTTGCCTCTTCCTCCTTCATCAGAGCATCCTTCTCGGCCTTTTTTCTCGCGGCCTCTGCTCGCTTGGCCTCTTCGGCTTCCCTGAAATGGCAACGCGCGTCAGCCAACAGTCGGTTTGGTGTCTGTCCGCAACACGTAGCGCTGTCTCGCAGAGGGCACCATCTCGTCGAGGCTGAGCAGAGTAGCCCAAAGACCGAGATGATGATCAAGACAGCGTGTTGCACGTTCACTCACTTCTTCGAGTTATTCTTGGAACCCTTCTGCCACTTCTCGTCCTCGACATGCTCGCGATGAGCATCCTCGGCGGCGCCTTTCTTGGCCGCAGCGTCCGCCTTGCGGGCATTTCCGGCCACCTTTTTCGCGTTTTCTCCCTTCTTGCCAGCCATATTGAATGATTTCCCGCGCTATCAATGTTGTGACACCAATTTTTTAGCTGTCTTGTGTCTCGTGTCGGATGGCCGTGGTGGCGCTGCCGTTTGGTGGGGTCGGCGGGGTGAAGCAGACGTTTGATGAGCCCGATAATCGACAATCGAGGCGGTGGAAAAGGTTACCCGAATTTTCGATTCTAGGAGGTTGGATGTTGGTAGCTAGACGAATATGCAGCTTCTCGGTGTGACTGTGACTAACCTTGGTGACTGCGGGTTCCTGCCTTCTTCTTTTGCGGGCCAAAAGCGTTTGTGACTGCATTACGTCAGGCAGCCGAGTCCACAGAACGGTGTAAGCTACGTGTGAATAGAGGCATGCTCGGCCATCCGAGCAAAATAAACATTGTTGGAAGTTCATGCAGAGGTTGCAACAAACATGGTTTCGAAAAACGATTTACATGACCTTCAGGTCTGAGAACCGTGCGGATAACTTGTCGTGTGTAATTTCAGACTTGCCGCCGGCCATGATTAAGCGGACAAGGGCTCGGGTGGTCAGTGCAGCTTGACTGCAAGTCGCCCTCTTTTTTCAAGCGAGTGACCTCCACAGTCGGCAAACAACTGTGCAGCTGTGGGAGAAGACATTTGAGCCACTACCTGGTTCGGTGGCTGTTCGAATCTGCAGGAGGCATACGGAGTACCAGCGCCGCGTCTTGTTGGTGCGACGGTCGTCCATCACTTTCTGGCGCATTCGCTGCAACAAGCCTCCTCGAATAATCAAATTTGAGCTGTGAGGCTCAAAACCGGACCAGACTTGCATCATGCGGAAGCTTGCATGGTTTTTGCTGTATCGTGATGCCTTCAGGTGTACTCGGTATAGAGCCCCCATTCACCTAAATACCACGTCCAGTGCAGTGACGTTGCATCGTGGCCGCTCCAGAACCCGAGGCAGGATGAATGCGGTGAGGAATTGCCGGGGTTCGCGGCGTTGCATTGAGACAAGGCGTATTCAGATGCCCCTGCAGCTTCCGTCAGTTGAGACGTGTAAAACGGCATGTGCATCGACCGAGCATCCGTGCCGGCCAGGCCCGCAACGGTGACGGTGCGGACGACATAAGCATTAATTTAGGCTGCAGATGATGGTCTTATCCTCGAATCTGACTGCAGATGCAAATTGAATCTTGTCCTTGCCCACCGCCACATCGCCCTCTCCGGTTCGATAGCAAGGGTCATGTCTGCCTCTGTCGGGCTCCATGCTGCACAGTCAAGCCTGTCGCCCGCATAACCGGCGCCGTCGATGCGTCATTCGTTTCCGCCGAGATGACCTGTTCAGGCTGCAATGCTGGTGGGATTCTGTTTTGACGGCCACGACGGCTTTGCGATGTCTTGTCTCTGTCAGTCAGTACCAGAGTAGCTCGACGGTAGCGCCCAGCTGAACAGGCGATAATAATAAAGGACCAGGGGAGGGTTCACCATGACGCCGTTCTGTTGGAGGCACTTTCCACTGGAACAGATGAAAGTTGCTTTTTCTAGCTGATGCTGACTCGACGAATTTTCTTTTTTTGATTCTTTGATCCGTTTTGGGGGAAAAAAGTGGCGGAATCTGTGCCCACCTGATCCCTCCCTGTCCTCTGCGGATCGTGCGATTGACAAGGTATTGAAGAGTCATCGATGTAAATCGCCGACTGGTCACTTATTCAAAAAATCAGGTGTTTTCTTTGATTGCCCGTCTCATTATCAACAAAAGCGAGATGAAGGTGGGGGCCGTCTTGTTCCGAACGCGGATCGGTATACAGCTTTCGAAAACGCACAGTCAGAGCACAGACTCGACGGGACGACAAAGACGGGGAGGCTGTGAGAAAGAAATTCCCGTTTCAGTAACCTCCGCACGCCGGTCTGGTGTTGATGCTCATCACTCAGCCCCAGGACAGCCTGGTAATTAGTCCAACTTTTTAGTCGCGAACTACGGCGGAGTTCTGCCACATCTTGGCGGCCATGAGCCTTATTTTATCCAAAGAAATGTGATACATCAGGAGCAAGCGACGCAAAGGGCGCCCCGAACAGACCCCAAACTCAAGATTGCCAAGCTCGAAATTACATATGTCATCTCGACGGAACAGCTCTGAGTCGAACCGGAGGACGCTAGCCACAGCCAAGGGGTAATTCAATACGTGGCGCGCAAGGTGTCAAGGTGTACGGATACATACATGAATGAGGAGAAACGTTGGCGCGCCAATAGACCTTGGCGGGCGATCCAATCAAGTGGCTCGGGGTTGGCCGGCAGTTTGCCGGGGAGCACCTCGTAAAGCTGCAAGATGATCCAGATTGTCCCACCTGAGAAGCGCTTGTCAGCACCGCCAAAGGCAGGTTCAATTAAGTTGATCCTTCCACTGCGCTCACAAATTGGCCCATGTTTCTGATCATGGCATAATCTCCGTATGCTGGATGTTTCTACGTCGCCATACTCACTGGTTTCCGACGGTGTTACTTGAACAGCCCAAGCAAAAGCAGGAAGCTCTGGGTCGCATCTCAACGCTTCGTTATGTGGTCGATCTTAAAGGCAGTCACTAAAAATAAAAATATTTGACTGCAGCCGTATGTTCAGAGTCGGACATGAGCAACACCACCCCGTGTACGGATGTATGGGGTTCCAGCACCGAAGGGGGGGTGGGCTGATGTGCGCAGCCAGAAGGGGGGGGTGGCACAAAATGGGCTTCGTCGCAAGACCTGCTGTCATTCGCTCGGGGATTCAGCACGCAAAGCCCCGGGGTGTGGTGGTCCTGCACTGGCCGCCACGCGGGACTTGAGATTGGCACGGTTGGACTGAGGGGGAAAAGAGACATACATGTCCGGTCCAATCACTTGCAAAGATGCAATGCATGCATTCGAAGCCGCCTATCCGTACACGTTTCAGCCTTTTTTGGCCAAAACGTGGGATGCTGCCTCTTGCGGTGCATGTCTCTTGGCCATTAAATCTGCTGCCAGTATTAGTCAAGGGTAACGAATTCTTCACTTGTAAATTTTACCTACTTTATTCGACTCTGCCTCCCCCTGTGTCTCTAAAAGGTTGCTGACGTAGGTTGCGCCGATTATTAGCCAGGTACAGGGATCATACAAGGCCGACTAACATGGGAAGGCTATCGTATTGTCCGCATAGCTTGGTTGTCAGGTGATTGCGACTCGCCAGGGTAAGCTTTCACCATTGCATAATCGTGCTTGGCTGCAAAGAAGGGATGCAACGGCGAACGGGCAAGTAGTTGGGTAGCTATTCTCGGACAAGGACCAGCCCCCTCCCTGCCTCATTACTGGTAGATACGAAGTACCACAACACTGGGGCCATCAATGTCGTGTACTCCGTACCATGTCGATGCCGGCATTATCAACCGCCAGTTCCCCGTGTTGGCCAAGCTCATCGTGACACATCCAAGCCAGTGTCTCTTTTAGTTGATTGCGCCATGTCTTGGATTGGTGGCGCAACGGGAAAGTGCTCTGTGAAGTCGATGAGATATTTGAAGAAGCTATTTCTCGCAATGAATGTGGCAATCGCAAGGTGTTCTCTGCCACCGGGCCACCAGAACAAGCAAGTTCCAGAGTCATCACGGCGCAAGTTGGCAGGTATCCTAGTAACTAGGACTAATAATGTGTGGTATTATTAAGAAGGCCAGTGCTGGGAGCCAGCCCAGTCTCACGGGCCACCACCCACATGGCGTCTTTAATTCTGGAGAGTCCCATCCGTTGTGGCTCCGGAAGGCGAACCGGGAAGCCGGCGAACATTGGGTCCCCCTCTCCTGGGGACGCTTGGCTTTGGAGCTTCTGAATGTCGATTGGACAGCTTCGCCAGGATCATCAGGCGTTGATGACGATTCAAGAGTTCTTTTGGTGCTTGACTCCTTGGTCGTGGGCTCTTGGGCTCGACCCTCTTCCGCCAAGAGTGGAGGAAGGAATTGCTATCCGGGAGTCCGTCGTGGAACTCGTGGGACCTGTTTTTCGAGATGCAAGTGGGTGCCGAAGAAGCATAATTGCCCGAGAGAGAGAGAGAGAGAGAGAGAGAGAGAGTTGTGCTCTGTCAATTAGAGTGTCGGACAGAGACACCTCTAACAGGAGTCGTCCGTGTAAATGTTGGCACCCACTTCGTCTGACTCATTAATTGGCTCATCTTGATCCTCCATCCAGTACAGATACCCAAGGAGGGGCCAGCATGATCACGAGGTAATGTGGCGGTGAGGAGAGGTTTTGGGCATCCTTGGGATAACATGCTGCGTGATCAGGCAAGTGGCAAGCCGTTGGAGCCCTTGCAGTCGGGACAAAGTTATGACTGTGTGAGCAATAATAAATAGCACCGGAGACTGCATTGCGATGCGCCGGAAGAGAGATGGAGGAAAGACCTGACTGACGATTGAGAGACGGCGGCGCAGGTTCCCGCGCCATCTGTTGCATGGCCAGTGGGGAGAGGCAGCAGACTAATGATCCGAGTGGCGCCCCCCTTTTTATTGACTTCAAGGCCCCAAACAACGGCGTGCGCGCTGAAACGGGACTTTTCTTTGCAAGGAAACGAGAGAGAGAGAGAGAAAGAGGGCAAAGAAAAGATCGGATCGGTCGCGCGCGGCCGCCAATGCAACTAACTTGTTGGGAAGCTAACTTTTTAGCTTGCGACCACACTGTCGGGACGGATTATTCGACGAGGGGGATCCAGGTTCGCGCGCAACCACTCAGACTTACGACTTGGGCGGACGCTGGGTCTGCTCGTGGGCCGCCAACGGCGCATCTATGCAGCGCGGGCATGGGCATGCATGTGCGCGATGCCGCCGGGTCGCATGACTTGCAGCAAGAAAAGGGCTGCCCGTTTTTCCACCAGGGATGTTGAGTGGTCGAAAAGCAAAAAAAAAAAATTCGTCTCGTCCCCCCGTGTGCGCCGTGTGCGCCGTGTGCGCCTCCCCTCCTTCCTACATCGTGACACTTGCCCAGAACACGCGGCAGCCCTAGCGGTCAACCAAGATAGGTACCTAGCAACAGCAATAGCAGAAGCAATAGCAGCAGCAATAGCAGCAAGCCACTTTGATGGCCCAGAAAGCGTCTTACCGAGCGACCCAGGGGTTGGGGGCTGGGGGCTGGGGGCTGCGTGCACATTGTGAATTTGTGACAGTATAGGTGGCCGCTGCCCGTAGTTACCGTTGCGCGGCTTGTGCTTTCTTGGAAGAATTTTGTGTATCACAAAGCAAGTTATCACGTTGTACGGATTACTCCGTAATCTATACAGATTACGGATTAGGGGCTTAATAATAATAAACGGCCCCCTTTGATGGGCTTGTATTACCCAGCCCAATGTATTAATATAGGTCGTAGATCCCAGGGGGGGCTGCTCCTTTTGGATCATCCTTTCTCTCGAAAAGACATTGTAATAAAACGGGCGACTCACAGAAAATCACCAAAACGACGATACTCTATCCGTATCCATACACAACAATGTCTGAGAGCTGAAACAATAGGCCATCGACACGTCAGGTACCCCGGCATCTGGGTAGACTAATACAAGGTTCAAGGATTGAGAAATACGCTGTCAAGTTGTCAATGAGAAACAAAAAACCTCAGCCAAAGGACCTGCGATTGTTGCATGACTAGCAGAAGGGAAAAAAGGAAAAAAAAAAAAAAAAAAAAAAAAAAAAAAGCGCGACGTGACATGCCATCTTCAAAATTTGAGACGTGAAAAGATTGATTGACTTGAGATGCGGGCTTATGCGGGCTTCATTGTGCGATACAAAGAGTCTGTAACTTGTCGCCGATCGCTCCTCCCGATACGGTCGCGTGCTCCGGCAGGCAATAGGAAAGCCTGAGACTTTGGACGAACTGCTGGGCTCTTTGTGACTGCTCTTGTTCAGCTATTATTCGTTTTTCTTGGGACCCCCCCCTGTCACCCCTTGGCAGGATCAAATGTTGTGCAGAATATAGAGACACCCTCCCTTGCGCTGCGCGGGCAAAAACACAAACTTGGCCCTGTCTGTCGATGCTGTCCGTCACTCTCTTCACCGTGCTGCTTATTTTTTTTTTTCCTCCGTGTCTCAGTAGCACAGGGTGCCGCGAGAGGCGGTAAATGACACAAGAGAATGGGTTTCAATCTCGACTCATGCTGCTGCAGTCACGGCTTGGAGCCCAGGGTTGCCTCGTGC
Source organism: Beauveria brongniartii (assembly GCA_030782485.1). Taxonomy (NCBI): domain Eukaryota; kingdom Fungi; phylum Ascomycota; class Sordariomycetes; order Hypocreales; family Cordycipitaceae; genus Beauveria; species Beauveria brongniartii. The sequence goes on from JARJPP010000737.1 coordinate 13,805, forward strand.
GTTGTACAACATTTTTGAATCCCGGCTGTGGATCTCGCCAGGATTGACAGCGCAGAGTGGCTTTTTTGGCCTGTTTTGGGAGCACGCGGCTGGCTGCTTGGACCGTCCGCCCCCTGGTTCTTTTTTCTCCTCGTCTTCTCTGCTGCGTGGGCAGGTTCTACGAGGAATATGCCTCCTCGGAAATCATGAGATTTGACAAGGCCAGCGGGCCGGGGCGGCCAACCGGGGACACCAAAGAGAAAACAAAAGAAGTTCTGGCAAACAATAGGTGAGGGAACAAAGGGACGGAGAGAAAAGAGAGAGAGAGAGAGAGACAGAGAGTGTGTGTGTCTGTCTGTCTGCCTGTCTACGTGTACAACGTTACGGCCGAAACGATGCCATGGAAACGGACGACGTTGTAAATGGAATGAGGCAGGCTCACCGAGGTATTTTTTCCTTGTCCTCGGGTGGCTTCCTCAATCCGGAGCCGTGAGTAGTTTCTGAGCGCATGCGGCGGATGCAGGGGAATGGCCAGAACCCGGCGTTATTTTGATTGGCCTGCCCTGGCCCGGCCGCCGCTGACGGACAAGGCTGGAGAAGGTGAAAAAAGCGACAGCGACAGCAAGAGAGTGTGAGCGAGAGCAGACTCATGATACGTGGCCGGGGAGCTCCGGGTCGCATCACCCGCGTTGCACAAGAGACGGCTGCGCCTAATATAACACGGTCAAGTGTACGGTACCCATGCCCAAGGGCCATGCGTGTCTCTGGTTGTCTGGCAATCTGGACAACTGGGTAGGGGCTGCTGGTGCTGCTGGTGCTGCTGGCACATTACGCGAAAGGAACAGGGATGCTGATTTACAGCTCGTCACTGCAAAGCACGGGCTTCTGGGGTGTCTTTTTACCAATTACCACATAGCAAGATGCCGTCAGCCAAGACAGCTAGCCACGCGTGTAAGTCGCTGCTGCAAGTGTGGGCGGACATGACAGCACACACACACACACACACACACACACACACACATACACAAAAAGAGAAGGAGTGTCATAGTTTGCAACTTGCGCTGTCTTCTGCCAAGGGAACAATGTGCCGAGATTCCGACGACGAGGCTGTGAAAAATGTCACGTCTATATACGGAGCAGAGCCGTTGATGTTACAAAACTGGCTAGCTTGCACATCTTCAAGGCAATGGCGCTAGAAAAAAAGAAACCAAAAAGGAAGAGGAAACGATACCAAGCGGTTCAAGCAGCAACATGGCGTGGCCATCAAGCCTGGCGGCGGCTCTTCTTCACCGCCAGGTTCGGACCGACCCTGCGTGGCGGGCGCCATGATTATCCCGCCTTGAAGAACGTCTTTTAATTTTTCTATTTATTTTTCTTTTACATGTATTTATGTGCCTTTCTTTATGATACAAAAAAAAAAATTTACAGCTGCCTTTTCCCACTGGGCATGGCGGATTGTGCGCCCAAGTCCCGTTAAGCCGTAACTGGCTGGCTGGGCGTAACCGTTGGCGCATGATCGGGCGCAAAACGCCACGGGGACCACCTTGTCTGCCCAGCCCATGCATTACCTGGCGCATCCATGGGCTCCCTGGGCTAATAAGGTACTTGCCCAGTTTTTCACAAATGCATGGAAGCTACGTCACAAGGCTGACGGCCTAAACAGAAGCCGAATGGAAGGAACGGGGAGGAGGAGGAGGAGGAGGGGGGGGGAGGGGGTTTTCCGGCCCGTTTTATGTCATGGTGCATGCGAGTAGACAGAAGGGACGGGCTTGCTCTCCATGAGAGGGTGTTGTGCGACTGGGTGATTTGGATAATGGGAAAATGGGATTTTTGTACACGGAAAGGGCATGTTTCTGTGGTAAAGAGATAAGTAATGGCATAAATCCCATGGCTCTGTTTTCCCTTCTCCCGCCATGAGAGAAGCCATCGGAGAAGAGGGTGCCGAGGGCAGGCCCGGTGATCTGGCGATAAGTGGGCATTGGTAACATTTGTTCTGACCGTCTGTTTCCTTTTTTTTTGGAGAATTTCTCCAGCGGGTTGGGCAAAAGAAAAAAAAAACGGTTGCAACAGGCGGGTACATGCGAAGGAGGCTAAAGCAGTTGAACGTTGTGGTTTGCTATCATCTTTTTTTGGTTTTGCTGCAGATGGCGACTCACGACCGCATGTGACGGTGGGCACAAGGTTTCACCTTGGTCCCCGGTGTGTAAGAGAGCGGGGAAGGATAGAAAAAGATGTTGAAATTGGGGTCACACGAATAATGTCACTACACGGGTCCATGATGAGGAAATCAAGGATAAAAAGTGTACCGAGTAAGTTGGTAAATAGTAGGGCGAGGTTGAGAATAGGTAGTCATCAGTACGGGGAAGGTAGGTAATCCATAGTTGGTTGTTACAGCGTCTCTGTGTATGGGCCGTGTCGGCGCGTGCTCACAAATGCCTGCGGGTAAGACGCGATGACATGTGTGAAGAAATCCGAAATCTTGGGAATTCTTTGTACAACTACAGAAATTTTTCCTTTTTTTTTTCGGGAAAAAAAGATGCGTCTCCGACTTTGTTTTTTTTTTTATCCTTCCATCAACACGATGGCTCACACGCATGGTTGGGTTGTTGCTGGGGGGGGGGGGGGGACTTTGTTGCAGGTGGAGTCTTTGCAGTGCATTTTTCAGTGCCTGTGGCGTGCTGAAGATGCGCTGGAGATGGATCCCCACGTAATGAAACGTTGGAAGACGACAGCCGACTCGGCCGCAGAGAGCATGGGAACAAAGGGCAAAGGATTTATTTACTTGAATTGAATTCTACGGGGGGGGTTTTTTTTAATGAACAAATAAAATAAAATACACACAAAAATAAACCAACACTAACCCACTGTGGGCCACACCTTTTCTTGTCAAGTCAAGTCACCGCCCGTCCAGCCAAGAAGTGCCAGAGGTCGCATTCCATCTCAGGCCCCTTGCGCCCACCATCCACTTGGCTGCTCACCAGGTTCTTTGCGAGCCGTCTCTGTGAGCGGTCCAGTCACAGTCCAGGGACCTTTTCCGATTTGCTTGGGGACCTTTTTTTTTTTTTTTAAGC